>JAUIMM010001732.1:85000-87500 GCA_031769625.1 Taudactylus pleione | reverse complement strand
AGGGCAGGCAGGTGTGCTGTACTGTATATACATGACCATACTCACATTAGCGCAGTGTTATATTATACTGTACAGGGCAGGCAGGTGTGCTGTACTGTATATACATGACCATACTCACATTAGCGCAGTGTTATATTATACTGTACAGGGCAGGCAGTTGTGCTCTACTGTATATACATGACCATACTCACATCAGCGCAGTGTTATATTATAGTGTACAGGGCAGGCCGTTGTGCTGTACTGTATACATGACCATACTCACATCAGCGCAGTGTTATATTATACTGTACAGGGCAGGCAGGTGTGCTGTACTGTATACATGACCATACTCACATCGGCGCAGTGTTATATTATACTGTACAGGGCAGGCCGGTGTGCTGTACTGTATACATGACCATACTCACATCAGCGCAGTGTTATATTATACTGTACAGGGCAGGCAGTTGTGCTGTACTGTATACATGACCATACTCACATCGGCGCAGTGTTATATTATACTGTACAGGGCAGGCCGGTGTGCTGTACTGTATACATGACCATACTCACATTAGCGCAGTGTTATATTATACTGTACAGGGCAGGCCGTTGTGCTGTACTGTATATACATGACCATACTCACATCGGCGCAGTGTTATATTATACTGTACAGGGCAGGCAGTTGTGCTGTACTGTATACATAACCATACTCACATCAGCGCAGTGTTATATTATACTGTACAGGGCAGGCAGTTGTGAGTATGGTCATGTATACAGTACAGCACATCAGCGCAGTGTTATATTATAGTGTACAGGGCAGGCAGGTGTGCTGTACTGTATACATGACGGGACAGCTCCAAAAAAACACACACTGGCCCCCACAGAAAGTAAATAAAACACATACCGGGGAATTCAATTCATCTGGGTGGCATTTTTTCTAATGGGCGCCAGATGGAGCAATTCAATTGCTGCTTTGCTGGGGACACATTAGCTACGGAAGACGCATTTCTTCTTCTCCTGAGGTGGCGAGAAGAAATGTGTGATAAGTCCATGGTTTGGGTGCCAAAACGATAGTTCAGATGCTGGAACCATGACTTTAGACAGGTTTAGCCAAACGTCCGGTGCTTCTGGGCGCTTCAAAAGTAATGGGTGGCCGAACAACTGAATTGCTCCGTCGGGATCCCATTACTTAGAAGAACCGAACTTCCCCTCCCATAGGCTTTGCATGAAAAAAACCCCAGCACATATTAGCACAGATAGGAAAATAAAGAAATACAGTACATAGGCCCCCGCAGAAAATAATAAAACACATAAATTGGCATCCATAGAAAAATGTGGGGTACACAGATGTGGTGGGATTCACAGAAGTAATGCGGGTACACAGATGGTGGGGTACACAGGGTGGTGGGGTACACAGGGGGGTGAGGTATACAGGGGTGGTGGGGTACACAGGGGGGTGAGGTATACAGGGGTGGTGAGGTACACAGGGGGGTGAGGGACACAGTGGGGTGAGGGACATGGTGGTAGGGTACACAGGGGGGTGAGGTATACAGGGGTGGTGGGGTACACAGGGGGGTGAGGTATACTGGGGTGGTGAGGTACACAGGGGGGTGAGGGACACAGGGGTGGTGGGGTACACAGGGGGGTGGGGTACACAGGGGGGTGAGGGACACACGGGTGGTCGGGTACACGGGTGGTGGGGTACACAGGGGTGTGTGGTACACACAGGTGGTGGGGTACACAGGGGGGTGGGGTACAAAAGGGGGGTGGGGGACATGGGGGGTGGGGTACACAGGGGGGTGAGGTATACAGGGGTGGTGAGGTACACAGGGGTGGTGAGGTACACAGGGGTGGTGGGGTACACACTGGTGATGGGGTACACTGCACAGTAATAATAACTGATATTACTCACCAGTTGCTTCTGTGTAGAGCTGAGGAGGAGGCTGCATGACTCAGGGCTGTGATGGTGGATTGGGATCCATCTGAAGGAGTGATGGGGACTCGGAGGGAAGCAGAGCAGGTACCAGTTGCTTCTGTGCAGAGCTGAGGAGGAGGCTGTATGACTCAGGGCTGTGATGGTGGATTGGGATCCATCTGGAGGAGTGATGGGGACTCGGAGGGAAGCAGAGCAGGTGCCAGTTGCTTCTGTGTAGAGCTGAGGAGGAGGCTGTATGACTCAGGGCTGTGATGGTGGATTGGGATCCATCTGGAGGAGTGATGGGGACTCGGAGGGAAGCAGCGCAGGTACCAGTTGCTTCTGTGCAGAGCTGAGGAGGAGGCTGTATGACTCAGGGCTGTGATGGTGGATTGGGGCCCATCTGGAGGAGTGATGGGGACTCGGAGGGAAGCAGAGCAGGTACCAGTTGCTTCTGTGTAGAGCTGAGGAGGAGGCTGTATGACTCAGGGCTGTGATGGTGGATTGGGGCCCATCTGGAGGAGTGATGAGGACTCGGAGGGAAGCAGAGCAGGTACCAGTTGCTTCTGTGTAGAGCTGAGGAGGAGGCTGTATGACTCAGGGCTGTGA
>JAUIMM010001732.1:0-77500 GCA_031769625.1 Taudactylus pleione | reverse complement strand
AACGCTGTTTATTAGCTGCATGCGTGCACATCTGCCCCAAATCAGATAAACCTCACTAGCGCCTTTTCCCAAACCCCTAATACTTACACAATGCACATATTCACATAAAAGGTTCCATAGCTTTAAAGTATAAGACTCAAGTTTGTTCATTTATTATAATTGCTGTGAAATAAAGGTTATTTGGTAGCTAAGGTTTTTAATACATGATAAGTAAGCCGTGTTTGGTGTTATACTGATCTGCACTTTCTCAACAGCTTCCTGGTATCATCGGTGTGAAGATCACAACATGCATTCTCAACTTATGGACCGCAGAGACTTAAAGAACCGGAATGTACATTGTATGACCAACTGTTTAGATTTGCATGCAGGGAGAATAGAGGAGGCAACAAGCTGTTAGAGGCTGTTCTGTGTCCATTTGAATTAGCCTGTTAAATGCCCTGTAACAGATGCATCCGCACTGGCAACCAATGGGATCAGCAACAAACCTCTCGATTGTGTTGTCTGTTTCTGTGAGAGTATAAACGTGTGTGTTGTGACCCCAGTCTGGAGTCTTCATGCTGATGCTGTTGATGGAGGTTTCTTATGGATGCCGGTAACTGGTCCCAGAGCGCTGCGTATGTATAACTGTATCTTGGGTCTGTATAATTCTTTGCGCTAAATTGTACTTAGATCACAGCGTGTAACTGAATGTACTTTACTTGAATACTTTGTGCTTTGGAAACACATGTTTAAGGTCTAAAGTCTTTATTTTACTGTATGACTGCGTACGCAAATAGCGTCAATTTTAGAGGTTTATAGGCAGGGTTTAGAAGGTATAGGTAGGAGTG
Source organism: Taudactylus pleione (assembly GCA_031769625.1). Lineage (NCBI taxonomy): Eukaryota > Metazoa > Chordata > Amphibia > Anura > Myobatrachidae > Taudactylus > Taudactylus pleione. The sequence goes on along the minus strand of JAUIMM010001732.1, from coordinate 76,673 downwards.
TAGAGAGGTTGAAATTCAGTATCCTTAGATGGGGGCTCATAGTGTGAGGTCACTGACCTGTTCACACGATAAAATACGGTTATCGATATCTCACCAAAGGGTGGATAGTGGCCACACGCAGTTTTCCCTGCAATCACTCTATGCTGAGATATCGCTATCCGTTATCGTGTGAATCAAGGTACGCTGACTAGAATCCAGGAACAAGAGAGGAAAAAGTTTGTTTTCCTTTGTTGATAGTATTTCACGTTAAAAGGGGTGCCGCAGTATTGTGTACACGGCTGAGTTGCATTTTTGCGCACACAGTAGACACGCACTTTTGCGTACGCAGCTAAGGGTAAGTTATACGGTGTGTAGTAGCCGCATTATTGTGTATGTGGCTAGTCGCACAATAGCGTATACGTATTTCCGGTTGTGCTGCCACGTGTTGAAACAAAGCCGTTGAGGTTTACATTTTTCAATTATTGCCAATAACTGGGTTAACGTGTATTTTATTTTTTTTCTGCACAGGAAAAGAGTGTTGTGATTGTCAGTATTTGTTTAGGGTGTAACATGGGTCCAGTGGCGTAACTATAAATTTTGCTCCCCCCTTAATAAATTCTGGCGCCCCCCCTCCCGTGATTGGGGGTTAGGCGAGGTGGAGAGGAGTGTGAGACATCAAACTTATATATTTACATATGTAACTTTTACTGGCTGTCACACTGTATATACAGTATATATATATAATATCTAATATATTTTATATACTGTACACAGTGTGTCAGTCAGTGAAAGTTAGATATACACTGAGATGATTATACATATGGATGTGTTTATCTATATATAAATATATACATACACACACACATTTGTGATTATATATATATATATATATATATATATATATGAGAGAGAGAGAGCGAGAGAGAGAGTAAAAATGAAAATTACATGTACACTACAAGTTGTATGTGCATTGATGAGATGATATATATTAAATATCTCACTCAGATAATCATCTCATCAATGTTCTGTAACTTTTACATAAATATATATATATATATATAATTATATATAATTCTCGCAATGTACATCTAAGTTTTGCTTACTGTCACATGGTGCCTAAGTGACGTATCAGTTTTTGTCACTGCCATTGTCCCTTACCTCCTCCTCTGTTGCTGGGTGCTGACAGGATTGGCAGGAGCGAGATGGGGTCAGGCCGGGACGGGATGCCAGCTGGACTTGACTCGGAGCTGTGAGGAGGCTCCGCAATGGCCCATGGGTGGAACTGCTGTAGCAGACATGCGCAGCAGCAGCTCCCCCTCGGCCATTCTCCTTTGGATTCATAGAGTGCTTCGGCACATGCGCAGAAGCTGCCCCTGGAGACGGAATGACATCACTCGGCAGCCGGCCAATAGTAAGCCACTTAAAGAAGGACAGAGCCAGTCCAGCGGGAACTCTGCCAAATCCGCCGCTGAGAGAGATTCCTCTGTCAGCATTCCTCATCCAGTGGAAAGCCTCGGATTAGAGTCTACCTTATGCTGCTGCCCCAATGCCCACCCCCTGCCGGCGCCCCCAAGCCACCGCAGGGTCTGCGGGGGCTGTTGTTACACCACTGCATGGGTCCTAAATGTTAAGGGTATTGTATGATCTTTAAGGGCTAGGTGCAGGGGTCGGCCTAGCTGCTCGGTAGTAGCTACCGTTCTATAGACATCAGCAGGTGTACATGTTGTCTTTGTTGTAGGGACCGGCTCTCATTGTGATTACAGTATTTAGTAATTAGGTTGGGTTACTGGAGCATTGTAATTAAGCCGCATTGGAAACTTGTGATTGTAAACTGAGAGATAATAGGTGAGCGGGGGCATCTAGAAATAACTTCCGTAGGTGAGCGAAAGCATCTAAAAATAACTTCCATGGGTGAGCGGGGCATCTAGAAATTTCTTCCGTAGGTGAGCGAAAGCATCTAGAAATTTCTTCCGTAGGTGAGCGAAAGCATCTAGAAATTTCTTCCGTAGGTAAGTGAGAGTATCTAGACTGTCTTTCACCAATTAAAATCTTTATTGAAAAGCTTAGGGTTCTCCCAGGATGGGAGCCAAGCGATCGGTAGAGATGTTAAATGATTTGCTGCTGTTGGAAGCGCCACTTGGATCGGCCCGTCGTATTATGCATATTAAGTACGGTGCCAATGCAACCAGGTATTGTGATTTATGGTTTAATATGACGAGGAAGAGTGTTAGACCGTTTCCTAGAATTGGTAGTTTTGATAAAGATGTATTGGATAATGTCCGGGATCACATCAGTCTGATGCGCTCTCGAGGTAAAAAGGTAAATAATTATGAATGTTTAAAGTTGTGGCAGCATGAAGGGGATGCGTGGCTTAAAAATGTGCAAGCGACACAAACTAGCGTTGCGAGCGCATTGCCAGAAAATACACCCGCAGCGCTGGAGTGCAATGCGTGCGAGCCACAAAGTAGCGCGCACGTGCAGCAAGGTAGCGTTGCAGAAGGTATTGCCAGCAGTTCACACGCACCACCTCCACCTTATATGGATGAGGGTGCAAGTACAGTTATCGAAAAAACTCATAAAAATGTAACAAGCAATATGTACCCTCTCAAGTAACCATAAAGAAAATGTTCATGATGTGGATGATGAGCCTATTGTAATGTCTGCCATTTCCCATGCTGTGCACATGTTAGATGCTGCATCACCACAATCACGAGTGGTGTCGCCATCTCCATCGGTAACAGCAAGGGAAGTGCTAGCCCCCTCTGCACCCTTTGAGGAAGTTGTTAATACCATACGTAGCAGCAGCAGATTAAACCCCCAGCCAGGTAACAAGGTCAAAAGGTAGCAACGCTGACGGTCTGCATCCCATTCGGACAATAACTGTTCCGAATGGAAATGCAGATGCGAGCGGTGTAGTGCCCACGAGGGAAGTAGTAATGCATTGTCCATGGACAAGAGTGGAGCTAAATTCCATCATAAATGATTTCCCTGATCCAAAAAAGGAACTAGCCAAATGTCAAAGATTTTTGAGGAATTTGGATAGTTCTCATGAGCAAACTAATAAGGATTGGCGTGTGGTGTTAAGGGCCTGTCTACCACACAATACCGACGTGACAAAATTTATCACGGATTGTGTATTGGATGGTGACGTTCCCTTAACAGACGAAGTGAACCAAAGTAACATTTCCCGCATCATAACTCAATTGGGTATATATTTTCCAGTAGTAGTTAACTGGAACAAAATGTTCACAATAAAACAAAAGGAGAGTGAATCTGTAGAAGATTATTGCGACCGGGCTCTGCAGGCTATCACCCAGTACACTGGATTAGAAGATATTAGAGATAGCACTCACCACAGGGGAATGATTGTCACCATACTCATGGATGGCCTTAAAGAAGACCTAAAGACCCGGGTTCAGACCTCACAGCCTGGCTGGAGGGGAGTCACAATAGATACCCTCATAGAATCCGTCATAGAACATGACAAAAACATCTCAAAGAAGAGAGAGACCCAGAGCGAGAAACTAATGGCTGTCAGTATCCAAGCTCTAGAAGGAATGACGGTAACAACACAGCCAGCAGACACACTTGCACCCACACACACACCTGCACCTGAACAGTTACACGTCCTCACCAATCCCACACAACTGCAAACATAGCCCTACCCCACTTATCACACTCAGCCACAAGTCCCATACTACCCACAAACTCCATACCCCCCACAATATCCTTTCCCTCAATATCCTTACCCATATCCACCACCTTTCCCTCTTGCTCAACAATCCTTTCATCCACCCCGCTCAAAAAAAATGTGTTTTAACTGCAACCAAGTGGGACACCTAAGTAAGTACTGCAGAATGAAGAATGTAGGACTCCCAATTCAGACAGTACCTGTATACCCTCATAAGGGATATACACAGAATACAGGGAACCTCCAACAGGCACCAGCTCCAATTGTGGCCGTTAATGCTTTAATGGAGAGTGGGAGCCAACGCTAGGAGTCGGGTCATACTTGTGGTCCGCAGATAGACAGGTTGACGGGAAGTACTAGGGAAAAACTGGTAATGGTAATTGATGTAACTGATACCCAATCTCTGTTCTGCTTTCTTCCTTGTGTCCTAACACCCTGTCAGTATTTTTCTTCTCTCACCTAGGGGGAGGTGTACACTACACATGGACACGAGTGTCCCATGGGTTCATAGACAACCCCAGTATCTTCTCCCAGGCCTTATATGACTGTTTACAATCTTTCCAACCTGCCAATGGATCTGTTCTAATGTAAAATGTGGACGATTTATTGTTGTATTTAGGTCATGTTTAAATGATATTAATCTGTTGTGCTTTATCTCTCACACACAGGACACAAGGTCGCTAAGGACAAACGGCAGCCATGCCAGACTAAGGTCAAATACTCGGAATACTGTCCAACCCAGGGGCCCAGGCAATATTTAGAGCAGTAGATATTGATAACAGAATTTAAATTGCAGGAATTTATGTACAAGTACAGTATCCCTAGAATAATTGAATATAGGAGGGATACTCATTTCACAAGTAATGTCTTTTATAACCTGTGTAAGGTGATGGGTATTAATATCAAGATCATCCCAGACCATCTGTCTACTTGTCCCCCTTTGAGATACTGTTTAACAGGCAGCCTCATGTGAAAATATGATAATGATGTTACTGTGCAGGGTCTCACGAAGATGAGTAAGAACAACAGGAATTGAAAGTATTATTAACTAACATGACTGAAGCAAACCCTCATGATGTTAAACCTGGAGAATCCGTTATGATCCAATAATTTCTTATGTTCAGGTTGCCTGACTGATCGGCGGAAAGGTCCGTATCTGACATTGTTGACAAAGTACCACATCCTCAAAGGGTGGCCGGGGGAAGATATGTGGGTCCATTCCACTCACTCTAGGGAGGGTAACCAACCGATGGAGATACAAGGTGGAGACTAGGCCGATAACGTGGACCTGTCGAACGCGAGCTTGTGCCGGGAGGATTAAAAAGATGACGGTGAGAAACCTTAGCTAAAAGAAAACTGTAGATCAGTGTCTACAGCAAGGGATTGGTCTGCTGTGTTCATTTTTGTATTCTTCTTCCAGAGTTTCCGTCATCTCGGTTTGTCTGGGGATTTCCGGTTCCTGTGACGGAGGACAGATAGAGGAGATTGGGGCTGATGCTGCTGTTAATGGAGTGGAACCGAGAGGAGGAGTGTTATACCAAATCAGGGGAGTGTCTGACTAATTTTAGTACAGTAAATTGTTGTGAGATATGGATACCAATAATAAGGAAGAACTGTATTACAATCCTGAGTTATAATGTGATGTATGACAATGTAATCTGAATTTGTGTGGTTGTGCATAAATATATCGTTTAGGTTATTTTAAGTCATTTTAGGTAACTCAGTCCCAATCTCCTTTCCAAACTTCCTTTATAGGCTAGATGAGTTCCCACATCCTGGCAATGATCCCGTGAGGATCCGCAGATGGCGTATAAGGGTTGTTTTACCCTTCTTGGAGACGCATTATCTAAATGGTTCAAATGACCAAACGGTGTCATACCATAGTAACATTAAACGGTATATTCTCATGCATGGCTAAACAGATTCAAAATAGTTTGATAGCCAATCTGACGCTATCACCAAAGGGTGGAACTGTCAAAGCCGGATAATCAGCTGAGACAGAATCTGTTTACAATCGGAATCTGCGCGATGCCATCTGACGAATGGCGACAAGACTCCATCTTAGAAATAGATCACACAACGCCATTTTGTCAAAACCACAGAATAACAATCTTCCCCAGACACATATCGACAGTGTTTAACATACATAAAAATGACTTATTAGCATTAGAACACTTTTTAGTAATCCTTCCAGAAATCGTGCCCTGATGTACACAAAGCCCATTCTGGGGACAACCTTCATACCATAACAAACACAGGATCAGTTAGTAACTAGAAAAACAGCTTCCTGAGAAAAGGAATTAGAATAGACAATACACCAGAATACTGTGAGTGTTTTACATACAAATTGAGAATCCCTGTATATAGACAAGTATAGTTGTGGCAATTGTAATATAACCCAGACATTGATCTACACAATTGAATTTGTCTGAATCCTAAACAGGTTTTAGTCTCACTCTCAGACAGAATGGCCCCGGCTTCACAGCTGGGGGTCTCCATCTTGTTTGAGAAGTGAAGCTCACTGCCCATAACACATTTGCATTGCAGTTTGAAACGGTTAGTAAGGAATGATATATATATATATATATGCTAAAATCCATCATAAATAGAATCTCATGCATAAACACCGCACATTACGCACAGTTGCGCTGCTAACATGACGTACAGTAGCGAATGCACAATATCCTGCATGCGAACGCTGTTTATTAGCTGCATGCGTGCACATCTGCCCCAAATCAGATAAACCTAACTAGCGCCTTTTCCCAAACCCCTAATACTTACACAATGCACATATACTTTAAAGCTTATGGAACCTTTTATGTGAATAAGTCTCAAGTTTGTTCATTTATTATAATTGCTGTGAAATAAAGGCTATTTGGTAGCTAAGGTATAATACATGATAAGTAAGCCGTGTTTGGTGTTATACTGATCTGCACTTTCTCAACAGCTTCCTGGTATCATCGGTGTGAGGATCACAACATGCATTCTCAACTTATGGACCGCAGAGACTTAAAGCACCGGAATGTACATTATATGACCAACTGTTTAGATTCGCATGCAGGGAGAATAGAGGAGGCAACAAGCTGTTAGAGGCTGTTCTGTGTCCATTTGAATTAGCCTGTTAAATGCCCTTAACAGATGCACCCGCACTGGCAACCAATGGGATCAGCAACAGACCTCTCGATTGTGTTGTCTGTTTCTGTGAGAGTATAAACGTGTGTGTTGTGACCCCAGTCTGGAGTCTTCATGCTGATGCTGTTGATGGAGGTTTCTTATGGATGCCAGGCCCAGAAGCGCTGCGTATGTATAACTATCTTGGGTCTGTATAATTCTTTGCCCTAAATTGTACTTAGATCATAGCGTGTAACTGACTGTACTTTACTTGAATAATACTTTGTGCTTTGGAAACACAAGTTGAAGGTCTAAAGTCTTTATTTTACTGAATGACTGCATACGCAAATAGCGTCATCCTTAGAGGTTTATAGGCAGATATTAGAAGGTATAGGCAGGATATTAGAAGGTATAGGCAGGATATTAGAAGGTATAGGTAGGTGCGTAGAGAGGTTGAAATCTAGTATCCTTGAGAGAATTAGATATGTAATATTACATGTCCACTGTATTATACATATCCCAGCGTTTCTTGCTCACATCATGCATATAATTCAGAGATAAAATCACATATTGATATCACATATGGGGTCAATATGTGTAGAGTTATGTTAGCAATAATCCAGTGTTTGCAAATAGATTATCACACATTGTGGAAAAAAGATATTAGCAATGCCGGATTTAGGTTTAAATATAGTTTATAACAGTAGGTTGATTTGAACTAATTATTGGAGGGAATCCAGTGGTGAATTCTGGTAACAACACCCTGAGCCTAGGCACCACCCACTGCTTGAATCAGCCAATGACCGCCAGTGAGCTGGAGACGTTCCGCCCCCGGACCAATGGAAAGTGGATACAACTTGAAATTCTACACACCCATAATTTCACTGTATAAATTAGGCTCCTCGGATCCAGAGTATGAGCTAGCTGTATTTCTACCAATCATCTGGTGACGACTGAGCTCTGGATTCCAGGGATGGCGCATGCGAACGTAAGTAATACTGGTATTGTAACTCTGACTCTCTTGAACTATATTGTACCACTGAATTGCTTGTAATATCAATGTTATATGTTCTTACAATATAATATTTACTTTTGTACCTTGGACCACAGAAACTGGTATGCGTGTTTCATTTGCTTCCACATAAACTTATTATGCTTAGATGTATACTACACTGTAATTTACATTATAATTTGATATGAAGATAACTTATGCATACTGTTAGTGTTATAGTAAGGGAAGTGTCACGGCTGCTGACACTTGAGACTCCTGGGAGGAGGCAGGCCTACTAGGCACAATAAACTGGGATGGCTTTAGGAATGACCTTTTCATAAAATCTCGGTAGCACGAACAAAAAGTAAATAAAATTTATTCACAAGAGAAATATAATAGCAACATCTCACATAAAGTCTCAACAACACAGAGGTTCACATAAGCAATAATGAGTATGAGGAGAAAACCCCCATATATAGTCTTTAACACAGAAGAGCTAATATGGTAGGGAACCCCGAGTCCAGTATTAGGCTAACACCTCAGGATGGTATAGAGAAGCTTCACCAGGGTGGAACCCTGTAGTGATGGAGATCCGGAGCAGAGTGAGCCCTGTGATGTGGTGACAGACGGAGCATGGTTGAGCCCTGTGATGCGGTGAGGTCGGAGCAGGGTTGAGCCCTGTGATGCGGTGAGGTCGGAGCAGGGTTGAGCCTTGTGATGCGGTGAGGTCAGAGCAGGGTTGAGCCCTGTGATGGATGCGGTGAGGTCGGAGCAGGGTTGAGCCCTGTGATGCGGTGAGGTCGGAGCAGGGTTGAGCCTTGTGATGCGGTGAGGTCAGAGCAGGGTTGAGCCCTGTGATGCAGTGAAAGACAGAGCAGGGTTGAGCCCTGTGATGCGATGAGGTCGGAGCAGGGTTGAGCCCTGTGATGCGATGAGGTCGGAGCAGGGTTGAGCCCTGTGATGCGGTGAGGTCGGAGCAGGGTTGAGCCCCGTGATGCGGTGAGGTCGGAGCAGGGTTGAGCCCCGTGATGCGGTGAGGTCGGAGCAGGGTTGAGCCCCGTGATGCGGTGAGGTCGGAGCAGGGTTGAGCCCCGTGATGCGGTGAGGTCGGAGCAGGGTTGAGCCCCGTGATGCGGTGAGGTCGGAGCAGGGTTGAGCCCCGTGATGCGGTGAGGTCGGAGCAGGGTTGAGCCCTGTGATACAGTGAGATCGGAGCAGAGTGAGCCCCGTGATGCGATGAGGTCGGAGCAGGGTTGAGCCCTGTGATACAGTAAGATCAGAGCGGGGTTGAGCCCTGTGATGCGGTGAGGTTGAAGCAGGGTTGAGCCCTTTGATGCGGTGAAGTTCCGGAACAGGGTTGAGCCCTGCGGTGTGACTAGAATCTGGAACGGGGCGGAGCCCCCGCGATGCGGTGATGTAATGGTGCAGTTGAGAACTGTAACGAAGATGGGTTCGATGTCCACAGGAGCGAGAGACAACAGGCAAAGTAAATAGTGCAGCAAAAGGTGAAACCACAGCAGTGGAGCAGAAAGCAATTCTTAGGCAATGGCTATGCTGAGCTCTGTAGTGCGGCTGGTAACTGCATCAGAAATTTAGCTGGCACATGAGCGGAGATATAGCAAAGACCACTGCAACCCACAGGCACAGCAGGGATCTGGCAGGAGTCCAATAAAGACCTGAAAGTAACGTTGCACAGACGCTGAGACACAGGGTCTCATTCAGACCCGCTCGCGAGTGCTGTACGCTCGCAAGTGGGTCCCACTCGCGAGCGGGTTGATGTTACCCAAATGTGCATGCGCACGACGGAGGCGCCTCAGTCGTGTGCATACGCGAGACCCGAATAACGACGGGGTAGCCGTCGTTATGGGTCTCGCACCCTTTGGTGGGTGTGCCGGGGGCGTGGCTGCCCAGACGGAGGCGTTCCCATGGGAACGCCTACCGTCTTGGTCCGGCCCCACTGACATCACTAGTGATGTCAGTGGGAGTGTTTTTGGCTCTGATAGAGCCAAAAGCACTCCGGGCTTGCGGCAGACGAGACCCTACCACAAGGGTCTCGTCGCAAGCCCGATGGTCACGATGGTCTTGACCATCGCGACCATCTTTTTGGCCGCTCGCATAAGCTGTGGGTAGTCACCCACAGCTATGCGAACGGCCAGGAGGCCGCTCCAATTTTAGGTAGGCCGGCCCTGATTCAGAGCGAGCGCTCTGGTCAGAGCGTCCGGCTCTGAATCAGGCCCACAGTTAGTAACAGGCTTTATACTAGATGTCTGTGATCCATAGGAAGTTTCAGAACATGTGACCCAAATGGAATCAGGTTTGAAATAATGAGCAATGTAGGAATCCCACAACCTGACGACACCTGGGAAACAGATGATCACTTTAACTCTCTATTCCCTGTATGTGAAGAACGCCAGCAAGCAGGACAGCTCCTCCAATGACCACAAAAGAACTTTGGAAAAAGTAATCTATCTTTATGTACTGAAATAGTCGCAGTCCTGACAGGAAGGTATTGAGTATGCATCACACGTTGTGTACACCGTGCATCCACATTTGCATATCGCCATACGCACGCAAGGTGCGTCTACATGGCGTGCACTGCGTGCGTCAACAGACGTAGTGTGAGGCTAAATAGGATTTCCATATTTAGCGCAACCAGCACAGTGCTATGAGCTGGTCCTGGTTCCGGAACTACAGGGGGAAAAAATGCGTAGGGTCCCCCTGTATTTACCAGATCCAGCACCGGACTCCTTCTAGCGGGGGGTGATACCACAGCCAGGGGAGCCCTTTCACTGGGCCCCCCAGCTGCAGCATCACCTCTGACTGCTAGTCAGCCCAGGCCGGGGATCCCTGGGGAGTTGGGGACCCCCCCAATAAAGGGGCACCCCTCCTCAGGGCACCCCAGGCCCAGGCTGATAACCGGGTTGATTATGTAAAGTGTGGTGCATATGAAAATATAAATATTGTCTTTTGCTGTGGAACTACAGTTCCCAGCAAGCCTCCACCACATGCTGGTACTTGGAGAACCACAAGTATCAGCATGCTGGGCATTACGGACTTGCTGGTACTTTTAGTTCCACAGCAAAAGCAATATTAACAAAAAACAACACTGTAGAAAAGTACAATTTTATTAAAACATACTGTACATGCACACACACACACGTACTAAAACATGCACACACTCTCTCACATACCTATGTATCCCTGAAGCCATTCTGTCCTCTTCTCCAGTAGATAATCCAATGGTATACCTGTAATAAAAATTCCATACTCACCTCCTCCTATGCGTGGATCTGTCCTCTTCACACAGACAGGGTCTTGGAAAAAAAAAAAAGAAATACCTGGACCCTCGCACATTAGAATTGATCTCCTAGAACACTACTCCCTGAATGACAGCTCCGCTCGGGATTTCAGTACAGAAATGTAGAAGAGCTTAATGGCCGTCGCCCTCCAGGTGAAGGTGCGGCATAATAAAATACTTTAAAAAACGGTGTCTGTTTGTTTTATTTTAATATTTCTTTTGCAGGGGTACTATAGGTGCCAGCAGGCCCTTGATGCCCCGCCTGCTGGTACTTGTGGTTCTCCAAGTACCAGTAAGCGGGGATGCCTGCTGGGACCTCTAGTGCTACTGCAAAAGACAATATTTATATTTTCATATGCACCACACTATACATAATCAACCCGACACCGACCGCCCAGGGGTGCTGGGGATAGCCCTGAGCTATCAGCCTGGGCCGCCCTGAGGAGGGGACCCCTTAATTTGGGGGGTCCCCAACTCCCCAGGGATCCCCAGCCTGGGCTGACTAGCGGTCAGGGGTGATGCTGCGGCTGGGGGGGCCTGGTGAAAGGGCTCCCCTCGCTGTGGCATCACCCCCCCCCAGCTAGGAGTCCGGTGCTGGTTCTGGTAAATACAGGGGGACCCTACGCATTTTCCCCCCTGTATTTTCAGAACCAGGACCGGCTCAAAACCCTGTGCTGGTTGCACTAAATACGGGGGACCCCTATGTCATTTGTCCCCATATTTTGGCATCCAGCACTGGTTCTGAAAAGCCTGGTGCTGTTTGTGCTTAATACGGGGGACCCCTATGCCGTTTGTCCCCTGTATTTAGCGGAACCAGTACTGGGAAGCCCGCTGCTGGTTGTTCTCTAGGGGGTGGGGCGACACTTTTTTACACATTCAATTTTTAACCAGATGCATAGATGGATCTCACTGCTGCATTCGTGCATCTGTGACTTATTGATTTGATTTTCTCAGGTGCATACGCACTACCAATATGCCCTCTGTCACCCACTGATGCCCTTCGCACTGCACCGCTGCTGCTGCTACCCCACACACCTACAGCCGTCTCACACTCTGCACCTCCCAAACCAACCTCCTGTGTGCATGCGTTAGTGTACCGTTTTGCTGCCCTTCTCCCCTGTCTATGAAATTCCATAGACAAAAAACCTTACGGTGTCACATGTCCCATTAAAGCTGCTTAGACATGATCTGAAAATTCACAAAACCTATTGATTTTCTGCCACTTATACTTAAAAAAACAATGAAAATAGGATCATTAAGGCTGACGCGTTAATGGACGTGTTCCTTGAGCAATACAGATATGGTATGCCATCACACCCTGTGGTTAACGGCAGATTTGGCACTCTCACAGAATGAGATTACTGTCACTCACAAAATGGTGGAGCTGCTAATTCACAGAATTGTGTGCTCATTGGAATACACACATGCAGTCTATGCAACTGAGGTCTGAGCACTAAGTGGCTCCCACATCCCACTCAGTGCCCACAATCTTCCCATTTGATCACCAAAACAATCACCTTTCAATGTATTTATTGGCAGGTGACTTCCTTGGTCTGGCCACTTTCCCTGAAAAGTGTGATGACCCGTCACTGCTCCCCATCTTCGCAGACTTGTGTCCATGGTGAGAAGGGGCAGGGACTGATGTGAATGGCCAAATATTCTCTGTAAAGCACTGCGGAATGTGTGCGCTATATAAATAACTGGTAATAAATAAATAATAAATAAGTACCCATTCCAGGATCCATAACGGATGATCATTGTTTAAATGAGTTGTCTCCAGCCACCAGGCTAGGGAGAGGTGAACCTCTGGCGAGATGTGTACCATCTGGATTTTTATCCGCTTATACTGACCTTCCCACTGGGCCAGAACCCACCGCTGCAGGGACCTGGAGTTGAACTGGGCATAAGCCACCATGTCGAATGTGGATACCATGGAGCCTAGCACCTGCATCGCCAAGTGTACTGACACGGTTTTTTTTGCAAATCAGTTTGTGCACACGAGTCTGTAGTGTTACAATCTTGTCGTCTGGAAGAAGAATCCTCAGTCCCAGAGAGTCCAGCCATGCCCCTAACTGCACCATCTGCTGGGTTGGGAAGAGTGACAACTTCTTCCAACTGATTACCCAGCCGTGCTCTTGTAAGCAGACAATGGTCATCTGTAGATGGCATTGTAATTTCTCCTGAGATTGTGCCAATATCAGGAGGTCATCTGGATATGGCAGTATCCGGACTCCTTGTCGTCTGAGATGAGCTGTCATGACTGCCATTATCTTGGTGAATACCCGAGGGGCTGTGGCCAGCCCGAAGGGTAGAGCCTGAAACTGATAGTGTTGCTGATCTACTTCCAACCTGAGAAATGCTTGGTGAGATTTTGTAATCGGGACATGCAGATATGCATCTTGTATGTCCAAGGAGACCATGAAGTCCCCAGGCTCCATTGCCAAAACAACTCACCATATGGTTTCCATTCGGAATTCAGGCACTTTGATAAATCTGTTGAGAGATTTTAGATTCAATATAGTGCGGTGTCCCATTGGGTTTTTTAATTAAAAACACAATTGAATAATTGTTGCGTCAATTGTTGACGTCACAGGGACTAAAACACTTGATTCCAGGAGGCCGCAGCTCTGACCGGGTCTGTAGGAAGGGTTGTGCCCACAAACCTTTGAGGGGGATGGCTGAGGAATGTGATGGCATAACCCTGAGAGACAAGATCTAGTACCCAAGTATCTTCAGTGGTCTGATGCCAGGCCTGAGTAAACTGCAAGAGTCGGCCCCCAACCCTGACATCCTCCAGGGGGAGGCCCGCCCCATCAGACAGTGGACTTAGCATCTGGCTTGGCAGAATGGTGTTTGGCTGACCAAATGCCTTTGGGCTGTGTCCTCTTGCCACTTTGTTTGGTCGAGGACTTTCCCTGTTCGACCTTGTGGACGAAAGGACCAACATGGCCGCCTCTTAGAGGTAGATGTGGATGGCAATTCCGCTGACCTTGGTCTTGCCAAGGAAGTCATTATGTCATCCAAACCTGGACCAAACAGTACCCTGTGAAGGGCAATGATTCTAGAGCCTTCTTGGATCCTGCATCCACCTTCCAGGTTTTAAGCCAAAGGGACACCTGTGTCAATCCCTGCTTCCACCATATACACAGTTGCTTCTTGTAACTGACCAAGAAGAGACCGCTGCTCTCTAGACGGATCAACCATAGACACCTCTAGCGCCTTAATCCACTCCTCCATAGCCTTAGCTACCTAGGCTGTAGCCGTAGCTGGCCTGGTAACACCTCCCGATAACGAAAACATTGATTTTAAATGATTGACAATCTTTCCATCGGTAACCTCTGTTAACAAGGATGCTGCCGGGATGGGCAACGTAGCACTTTTGATCAGCCTCGTCACATGTGCATCTATTGTTGGTGAAATCTCCCATTTATTACATGCCCCTGTAGCAATGGATATCCAGAGGTCAAATTCTTAGTGGCCTGAAAATTCTTATTAGGAGTCTCCCAAGCTTCAGCCATAAGATTTGTTAGCTGCCCAGACCGAGGAAAATAATTTAAACAGACTGATGCCTAAAGACGGGTTCATCATCTGTCAGAGCAACTTCCTCTACCTCCTGTATGTTGAAACCAGTTATAGCCCCTCTAACCAGAGAGGGAACGTCCACAAATTGATAATCTTCTATTTCATAAACCGATTCAGTGTTTATGAAATAGAAGTGACCAGTACTATAGCCCATATGAAGACAGGTGCGTCAGGGTGGGTGCCCTGTGGACCCTATTGACTTCAAAGAAAGAGTTAACAAAGGTAAGTTCACTTCTTACCATAACTCATATTCTTCAGGGTTCATAGGCTTCACAGGAGACCATGGGGATGTCCCAAAGCAGTCCTTCTAAGGGTAGGGACGCTCCTGCACTGAGAGGAGAATCTGGCACCCAAAGGAAGCATCCTGAGAGGCGAAGGTATCAAATGCATAGAACCTTAGAAAGGTCAGGACAGAAGACCACATGGACGCCTTACAAAGCTGAGCAGCCAAGGCGACACGGCGAACTGCCCATGAAGGACCCACAGACTGAGTAGAATGAGCCTTAACAGAAGCCGGAACAGGCAAGCCTGCCTGTCTGTAAGCCTCCGAGATAGTCATACGAAGCCATCTAGCCAATGTTTGTTTAGTGGCTGGCCATCCTTTCTTGTGAAAACCAAAGAGCACAAACAATGAGTCTGATTCCGAAGTGAACTGGTACGGTCCGCGGAAATCCTGAGAGCACGGACCACATCCAATGAGTCCTCACCTGCCGAGAGGTCCGGTTGACTGAAAGGCCGGTACAATAAATTCCTCATTAATATGGAAATTAGAAACCACTTTAGGAAGAAACTCAGGCCAAGTGCAAAGCACAGCCCTGTCCTGGTGAAATATCAGAAAGGGAGGACGACAGGAGAGCGCCCCCAATTCTGACATCCACCTGGCAGATGCAATTGCCAGAAGAAAAAGGGTCTTAGCCGTTAACCACTTAATTTCCACCAAATCTAGTGGTTCAAATGGAGGACCCTGGAGGGCCCGAAGAACTACCGCCAAATCCCAAGGAGCCACAGGTGGGACAAAGGGAGGTTGAATCCGGAGAACACCCTGGAAAAAGGTGTGGATATCTGGGAGCGGAGCTATTCTACGTTGGAACCACACTGACAGTGCAGAGACATGCATTTTCAATGAGGCCAGGCGTAGGCAGAGGTAAAACCAGCTTGAAGGAATGCTAGTATTCTGGAAATACGAAACACTTGAGGGTCATAATCCCTTGTGCGACACCACTGGAAATAAGTATGCCACACTTTGTGATAGATCCTGGCTGAGGCAGGTTTACGCGCTCAAAGCATTGCGTTAATGACCGAGCTAGAGAATCCCTTGGACCTTAGGATGGATGTCTCAAGAGCCACGCCATCAAAGACAGACAATCCAGGTCTGGGTAAAGGCAAGGACCCTGAGACAACAAGTCCGGACGTTGGGGCGACTCCAAAGATCTGATTACCAAAGACTGGACCAAGCTGGAGCCACAGCAGGACCATGCCTCAGTCTTGCTTTAACTTCCGAAGAACCCAAGGAAGCATGGATACTCGAGGAAGTATGCAAACTAGAAGGTCCACTTCACTGACAGAGTGTCCACTAAGCTTGCTTCGGCATCTCTTGTTCTGAACCCGTACACTGGTAACTTGTGATTGTGATGGGAGGCCATGAGGTCCACCTCTGGGAGACCCCATTTGTCCACTAGGAGTTGAAACACCTCTTGGTGAAGAGACCATTCCCCTGGATGCACGTCGTGATGGCTGAGGAAGTCCGCTTCCCAATTGAGAGCTCCCGGAATGAACACTGCCGAGATGGCCGGGAGGTGACACTTCTGACATTGCTGCCAGACTTCAAGTGCCTCCTTGATGGTTGACGTAAGCCACCGTGGTAGCGTTGTCGGACTGAACCAGCACGGCTTTTCCGTGAAGAACGTGTGTTGACATGGCTGCAGGATAGGAAACAGAGAGCTGTAGTAAACAGAGTGCAGTCTCAAGAGGGAAATGTTACCAGTGGAGTACCTCAGGGATCTGTACTTGGACCAGTACATTTAATATCTTTAGTTGTGACATTGCAAAAAGTATTGAAGGGAAACTATGATTTTTGCAGATGACACAAAGGTATGCAACAGGGTAGACACACCAGGAGGGGTAAAACAAATGGTTGATGATCTAGGTAGACTAGAGAAATGGTCAAGAACGTGGCAACTACAGTTTAAATGCCAAAAACTGCAAAATCATGCACTTGGGTCTCAAAAATCCAAAGGCTAAATTATACTATTAATGGCACTATACTGGAAAGTACTCAAGAGGAAAGAGATCTAGGAGTCACTATTTCAGGTGACTTAAAGGGAAGCAAACATTGTAACAAAGCAATGAGGAAGGCAAGTCAGATGCTTGGTTGCATAGGGAGAGGAATCAGAAGCAGAAAGAAAGAAGTGATAATGGGCTCCAGGCCTTTTTCTTATGCTAAGAGGTTGATTTGGCCGCTGATTGTCTAGGAAAAGACTGTCCTTTGGGCGGTGATTCCCACTTCTTGCAGTGACCTCGGGGTCTCGAGAACATGAGGCCAAACGCTTTTGCGGTTGATACCTTTTATCAGGTGATTGCCAGGCCTCCAGCATGTGATCTACCAGCTGGTCCAAGAGAGGAAAACTGCAGAAGTCACCTTTACCTGTTTAAACGGAGGTTATTTGGATTTATGGGCAGGAACGTCATCCTCTAGATCTAGTATGGATCGGACTGCCCGTACCAAAGCTGGAATAAGTAGAGATATGGTAAGAACTTACCTTTGTTATCTCTCTTTCTACAAAGTCCATAGGGTTCCACAGGATACCTTGGGGTACAGGCGAATGATGGAGTTATTTGGGCACAGGTTACACTGGGGTACCTCTCCTATACCCCACCACCAGGCCAGGGTACCTTCAGTTACATAACAAGCCATAGGCCGGAGGAGGAGAAAAAAAGAGAAAGAACAAAGTCTGGATCACTCAAGAATCACACTCTCACACAGAAGGAGATGGAAAACCAGTGACCAGAAAAAAGCCCATCTGAAGCACAGGTGCAACAGGGTGGGAGTCATGTGGAAAAAGAGATAACAAAAGGTAAGTTCTTACCATATCTCTACTTTTCTTCTTCAGGGTCCATAGGGTATCCACAGAGATACCTTGGCAATGTCCCAAAGCAGTCCCTTTAAGGGTGGGGACGCTCCTGTGCAGAAAGGAGAATCCGCTGCCCAGAGGAAGCATCCTGAGAGGTGAAGGTATCAAAAGCGTAATACCTCACAAAAGGTATGGACAGAAGACCACGTGGCTGCATTACAAAGCTGAACAGCCGAGGTACCACGACGAGCTGCCCATGAAGGACCCAAGGACCTAGTAGAATGAGCAGTAACCGAGTGCGGCACTGAAAGGCCCTCATGAGTGTAAGCCTAAGAGATTGTCATACAAATCCACCTAGCCAATGTTTGTTTATTGGCAGGCCATCCCTTCCTATGGAATCCATAGAGGACAAACAAGGAGTCTGACATCCGAAGGAAACTGGCACGGTCCACGTATATCCTGACAGCACGTACCACATCCAATGAGGCCTCACCTGCCAAAAGGTCTGGAGAGTCAAAGGCAGGCACTGTAATTTCCTCATTAATGTGATGTGGAAACTAAACACCACCTTAGGAAGGAAATCCGGGTAAGTCTGAAGCACCGCCCTGTCCTGGTGAAAAATCAAAAATGGAGGGTGATAGGAGAAAGCCCCCAATTTTGACACCCTTCTGAAGCAATAGCCAGTAGAAACAGTCTTCACTGTAAACCATTTGAAATCCACTGAGCCAGGGGTTCAAATGGAGGTCTATGGAGAGCTCTCAGGACCACAGCCAAATCCCAAGGAGCCACCGGAGAAACAAAGGAAGGCTGAATGCGAAGGACACCTTGCATGAAAAAGTGCGGATATCAGGAATAGTAGCAATCCTACGCTGGAACAACACTGATAAGGCAGATACCTGCACCTTCAGTGAGGCAAGGTGGAGACCCTGATCTAAGCCTGCGTGCAGGAAAGCCAGAACATCAGAAACACCTGGGGATCGTACCCTTTAGGGGGACACCACTTAAAGTAGGTATGCCATACCCTGTGGTAAATCCTGGCAGAAGCAGGATTCCGAACTCGGAGCATGGTGTTAACCACAGAGCTGGAAAAACCTTTGGACTTCAGGAGGGATGTCTCAAGAGCCACGCCATCAAAGACCGATGACCCAGCTCCTGGTGAAGGCAAGGACCTTGAGACAACAGGTCAGGACGTTGAGGCAACAGCAACGGAGTGTTGACGGAGAGACTCTGAAGATCTAGCCACCAGCAGGATCGTGCCTCCTTCTTGCTTGAACTTTCGAAGTACTCGAGGAAGAAGGGAGGAAACAGTACACAAACTGGAAGGTCCATTTTACCGACAGAGCATCTACCAGGAGAGCCTCTGTGTCTCTTGTTCTGGACCCGTACACTGGCAGCTTGCGATTGTGTCGGGATGCCATGAAGTCTATCTTGGGTAGGCCCCATCTGTCCATTAGGAGCTGAAATACTTTTTGGTGAAGAGACCATTCCCCTGGATGCACGTCATGACAGCTGAGGAAGTCCGCTTTTCCCAGTTGAGTACTCCTGGAATGAATACTGCAGAGATGGCTGGGAGATGGACTTCCGCCCATGTCAGAATGTGGGACACTTCTGTCAGAGGCGCCTGACTTAGAGTTCCTCTTTGACAGTTTATGTAAGCCACCGTGGTGGCGTTGCATGACTGAATTTGCATGGGTTTACCATGAAGAATGAGTCTTGCTTGCTGAAGAGCCCCGAATACTGCCCGAGTTCCAATATGTTGATCGAAAGAGCAGATTCCGCTATCGTCCACTGTGCTTGAAACGGCGTCTGTCGTCAGGAGGACCCAGTCTGGGATCCAAAAGGGGCGTTGTGCCCGGAGGCCGGCCCCATGTGTATGATGGCAGCCGCGGCACTGAAGGGGTTAACCCCCGTGCTGTGGCGCCATTTTTAAAAGGAGAAAAGGCGCCCGGCGCCCATTATAAATGTGTACTGTGCGCTAGGCACTGAGTGTTAATAAGTGTGCTTTTAATGTTTTATATGCCGTGGCCTAGACCTGCTGCACTGTGGTAGTGTGGCTGCACGCTGGGAGACAGGGTGAACCAGCTCCCACTGCGACCAGCGCTGAAACAGTTAAAGTCCCAGGACAGTGTAAAAGCACACTGCACATGGTTTATAATAAACTGTATTAAAGTATATATGTATTGCTGTAATGCACTGCAGCTGATCTGCAATGCATTAGTGCATGAAGCAACGTATATTTAATAGGCTATGCACTTCTTGAATATGCCTGTATAAGACATAACAAGCTTGTGACTGCAGGAAATTCGCTGCTGAATAGAAAGGCATGTGAACTCCAGATGAGACCAGGATAGAAGCTTTGTGGGGGAAGGTGTGCAGAGAGGCAAATGGCCAAATCTTCCTTTGAAATGGTCTGAGACTGTCTCTTGTGTGTCTGCACTTCCTGTGATATGTCCCTGAGACTGTCTCTAGTGTGTCTGCACTTCCTGTGATATGTCCCTGAGACTGTCTCTCCTGTGTGCCTGCACTTCTGGGGATAAAGTAATTGTTTTTCCTGATTTCCTGAATATTGCAAGAAGACCAAAGCGATTACTATTGCTGGTTATTCTACATAGATATGTTGTCACTGTGTGATAAATGTATCAAAGGATGAATGTAAATGACCAGTTCCTGTGGGATGTTATATCACATGTTAGGAGACAGTTATACTGGATGATAAATCAGTTTAAGTTTAGGAAGCAACTGCTTTTAGGTGGTAGATTAGAAAGGAGGAAATTGGGTGACTCCTTTGAAATGTAATAGGTTAAATTATATTATGTGAGGAATCATGATTGGTTGAGAAGAACACAGGGTGGATTTACCCCCCTGTGATATTGTGTGTAAGAATTATATAAATAGAGGGACTGTGAGCCCGGTATGTTGTACATCTTTGACAATCCTTTGTGGAGAAGAACTGCTGTGAAGATTCCTGTAACATCTTGTATGTACGCTGATTATTCCCCTTCAAATCCGAAAGAACGAGTCTTATTTAAGACAGAGCATTAAACACCTTTTGCCTTTACTTCGACTACACCTGTACCCTACGACAACAGAATTGCACCAAACCCTATTTCGTTCTCCGGCTGTTCTGGGTAAGAGCTCAGCGTCTCCAAGTTCAAGCCCTCTGCCAAGCTACCGTGCAGACCTGGTCCATTGCGAGGGATCAGGTGGGAATAGCCGACAACAAACAGGAGGTGTGTCCGCAGTTAGTCAACGCATGCACAGCAGAGTGGTTCCAAGTGCCGAGGTAGGCGCCTGAGGGTACGTAAAAAGCGGTTCCAAGCGCCGCTGAAAGGAGCTTGGTGGTGGCAGCTTCAGTAAACACCCACGGCGCAGTGGGCGGAGTCAGTGACAGGCGGTCACCGACGGTTAGTGGCAGTCCATTAGCGCTAACCTGTGACCAGGGCCACCCTAGACGAAAGGCGTCCGGTCACAGGAGTCCCTTGTTGAGATGAGATGTCTGCAGCCACCAGGCCAGAGACAGATAAACCTCCGGAGCAAGCACCATCGTCTGGGTCTTTATCCGACGAGGCAACCCATTCCATCTGGAGAGAATCAATTTCTGCAGAGGTCTGGAATGAAACTGGGCATACTCCACTATGTCGAAGGTCAACACCATGGATCCCAGCAACCTCATTGCTGAATGGACACTCGGCGACTCTGCAGGCAACTGCGGACCCGTGACTGCAACACAGAGATCTTCTCTGCTGTCAGAAAGTTCCGTTGCTGTTGAGAATCCAACAGGGCTGTGAGGTGAAGCATCCTTTGAGGACTCAGGGAGGACTTCTTCCAGTTTATCAACCAGCCGTGAATCTGCAACACAGATCTTGTCAGCTGTAGATGGTGGTGCAGACATTCAGATTTTGCTGCTGCCAACGTATTCACAATTTTATCCAAATCTGGAACAAACAGGACCTGACCATTATAAGGCAAATATTCCAATCCTTTCTTGGATTCTGCATCCGCCCTCCAAGAACGTCACCACAGAGAGCGACGAGCTGAAACTGCCGCAGTTGAAATCCTAGAAATGAGGAAACTGACATCCAAAGCTGCCTCATTAATGTGTTTAGCTGAATCCCGGAGATTGCCCACCAGCTCTAGTTGCTCATCGGCGGTATCTGAAGAAAAAGATGCCTCCATGGCATCTGCCCAGCGTTCCATGGCTCTAGCTACCCAGCAGATAGCCATGGCCAGTCTGGAGGCCCCTCCAGTGAGGGAGTATATAGACTTCAAACAAACTTCCACCTTGCGATCCATAACATCCTTCAAAGAGGACATGGACAGCATAGGCAAGGTCGCACTCTTCACCAGGCGAGTCACATGAGGGGGACATTACCATTTAAGAGAAATAATCCTTCGCAAAGGGGTAGGCATAAGCCAGGCGTCATTGAGGTTGGTAGAGTTTTCCAGGGAGTTTCCTCCAAATGATCCACTAGTTGATCAGATAAAGGAAATACAGCAGCGTTACCCTTAAGATCCTTAAACTAGGCATATTTGGACTTAGCTGCAGGGGGATCTTCATCCTCAATTACCATGGCCACACAGACTGCCCTTATCAGGCCTGGAATATATATCTTTGATTTAGACTCTACCTCCCTAGGAAGGGGCTCAGAGTCAGATAAATCATGGATCTCACCGTCATGTGATGTCATGTCATCATAATGTGTAGATTGAGAGGACAATAATGGCTGTTTAGAAGGCCGCAGCGGTGATTCCCCTTGTAAAAACTCTGTCAGGTTTTGCACAGTGGTAGACAGAGCTTATAGGCTCCGGAGAGACCTGAGGAGGTGCTGTCTGCTGAGGGAGGCACTGTGCCACCATCATCTTCCGGGGAAACTCCTGTATGGGAGACGGGACCACTGCCTGCTGCGTGAACCCCAACTCCGGAAATGCAGAGGGAGCCGCCAAATGCCTAAGCAAAACAAGCCCTGGGAGGTTCCTGCGCTGATGCAGAGACCGCAGGTGGACCTGAAAAGGGTATTACACGTAGTACATAAACCCCGAGTAACCACATCCCCAATTCCTGCCTTACATTTGCAACATGATAGGATAGGGACATCAATAAGTACAGAATCCTCACTCCCAGACATGACATGGTAATGAGAGTATGTAGGCTGTATGTGACCCACCACACAGACAGGGTAATGAGAGTATGTAGGCTGTATGTGACCCACCACACAGACACGGTAATGAGTACGTAGGCTGTATGTGACCCACCACACAGACACGGTAATGAGAGTACGTAGGCTGTATGTGACCCACCACACAGACATGGTAATGAGAGTATGTAGGCTGTATGTGACCCACCACACAGATATGGTAATGAGAGTATGTAGGCTGTATGTGACCCACCACACAGACACGGTAATGAGAGTATGTAGGCTGTATGTGACCCACCACACAGACACGGCAATGAGAGTACGTAGGCTGTATGTGACCCACCACACAGACAGGGTAATGAGAGTACGTAGGCTGTATGTGACCCACCACACAGATATGGTAACGAGAGCATGTAGGCTGTATGTGACCCACCACACAGACATGGTAATGAGAGTACGTAGGCTGTATGTGACCCACCACACAGATATTGTAATGAGAGCATGTAGGCTGTATGTGACCCACCACACAGACATGGTAATGAGAGTACGTAGGCTGTATGTGACCCACCACACAGACATGGTAATGAGAGTATATAGGCTGTATGTGACCCACCACACAGATATGGTAATGAGTATATAGGCTGTATGTGACCCACCACACAGATATGGTAATGAGTATATAGGCTGTATGTGACCCACCACACAGACATGGTAATGAGAGCATGTAGGCTGTATGTGACCCACCACACAGACACGGTAATGAGAGTATGTAGGCTGCAATGTTGACAATGTTAAGTGTGAGGTTAATTCCCACCCTGACAGCACTGTACCGCTAGGGTTGGAGAGAAGAGAGGTTATAGGGAAAGTAAAATGGCTGACAGTCAGACAGCGCCAGCATATAGTCACACACAATGCAGAAATTCCACCTGCACTAATGGTACTATAATCAAGTACACAAACACAGAGTCTGGTAGGAATAGTGCTGCACACTTTGACCTTACAGGAGAAGTAGTATGCAGGGGGACCCGGACCGCAAATCCACCACGGAGACCAGCGTGTGCCATATTCCAGTCTCATCTGAAAATGGCCACCGGCAAGCTCTGTGGCGGCGGGCCCATGGGAGGAACGCTGTCACAGCCCGCCAGACTGCATTGGAAAGACGCTGTGAGCAGTGGGGGAGGGGCCGGCTGTTGACAGGGAAGGCGTCCTCCCCTGGCATGCTATTAGCACCCTGTGATGCTGGAGCGTATCCTTACCGCTTCAGCCCGACGTCCCTGGTGGTCCAGTGGTAGTGCAGGCTCAGTGCCTGGCTCCAAACACTGCTGTCCTCAGGGAGCCCACAACCCTGGGGATAATGAAGGACTAACCAAAGGGAGAGGTATACAGGGGGACTGGTCTTCATGCTCTCCGTAGAGATCTGCGATGCACCAAGACAATGGCCACCGGAGACCTCAGAGGGGGTGTGGCCGTAGGAGAGCAGCTCAGCAGAGCCAGAACTTAGCGGAAAGGCGCGCTGAGCTACGGCGAGGAGCCGCTAAACAGGGAAGGCTGCCTCCCCTGGCCAGCAATAAAACACTGGGGCGCTGGTTCCCGCACCAACTTCAAGTCCCTGGTGGCCTAGTGGAGCGCAGGGTATTGTATTGTGTGCCTGCCTCCACCGCCAGCACCTCCGAACTGTCCCCAGAGACCGGAGGTTTGGACTGCTAACAGGTGGATCACCACAAGTGGTGATCCGCTCTTACCTGTCCCCGTACGTCCGGCACCAGACCGAGCCCCGCGGGGCCTGGCTAGCACAGACCCCGGGTGTCCCGCCGAGATCCCCAGATCTGTACTGCCAGTGGGGTGACAGAGCGGCAACGCAGACGTCCTATGGACAGTCTGCCGCTGCCCTCTCTGAAGAAGTCAATAAAAACTAATAAAAAAACTAATAAATCATAGAACAGCTTTGGGGCTGCTAATCAGCCCCCCTGCATCAAACAGTGACCCGCACCGGCCAGGCACCAACTAGAACTGAGGTGCTTGTGGCCGGGGTATAGAGGAGGATGGTCCCAGTGCATCCTGGGAGCAAAGCTTTTAACTGCGTGGTGCTTGGGATCCAGATCCAGCTATACCCAAGGTCTCCCTGTGGAGCCTATGGACCCTGAAGAAGAAATGGCAAGTTTCTTAGGTACAGGAACAATTGTGGAACACTTAAAACAGGAAGGAGCCACACACAATTCCTAAGATCTATTAAAGATCCTTGTGAAAACGGAGGCCAACTGCTCAGCAAAAGATTTCAGGACAGATGGTGATATGCGATCCGGACCGGGGGCCTTCCTGGGCTTTAACCATCCGAATAGCTCAGGCACCACCGCCTGACCTACCTGCAATCTAAAAGAACAAATTCTAGTCTCAGGTAGGGCAGCATCCCACTATGTCTTTGAGCTTCCGCTGGGTAATCAGTGTGGTGCAATGCAGTGAGCTGCTCGGTGTCCCCGTCTGGGAGTTCATGTGCAGGGAACCCCAGCTGTTCAGTAACGCTGCGTCACCAGGACAGACCCTGCCAGCAGACTCTGCTCCCGAGCGGTTACGTCAGGGGTGGCCAGATCTTTGAGCGGAACAGCGCAGGGTACCAGGTCGGTGTGCTCGGGTATGAAAGTGCCCAAGGTGTCCCAGTGATAAGTCGGGCAGTAGTGGGGCTCTTCTCCCCATCTTCCAGCATTCGGGCAGTCACCGGAGGTATAGTGTTAGGCTGCGGTAAGAGCCTTAGGAGAGAGGTCTTAATGACGGCCACACGCAGAGTCAGTGGTATCTCCAGGCTCAAGGAACGTACCAGCTACCGTGGGGTCAGGGAGACGGGAGGCGGTGCACTATCCACAGATGACAAGGAATAAGTAATGTAGACCGTGAAGAGGTGCTGGGTAAGCTTCTGCAATCCCCAGGAAATTATAGCGGCAGGTTAAGCCTTAGGGAGGCCATCAGACTCAATGGCCGACATCAGCAATTAAAGCTGGTCTCCCCCACAATCTCCTCTCCGTTATTGTAGAAGACCAGCTATCTAGTTTTTAGTTGAAATAGAATGCGAGGAAAGCAGGATGGAGAAATACAGTATTTAGGTCTGGGATGTGGGAGCGCTGTTAGGACGCGGCTACGCTAGATGACCCGTCCCGGATGTGGGAGCGGTTAGGACGCAGCCACACTGGATGACCTGTCCCGGATGTGGGAGCGCTGTTCGGATACGGCCACGCTGGATGACCCGTCCCGGATGTGGGAGCGCTGTGAGGACGCAGCCACACTGGATGACCCGTCCCGGATGTGGGAGCGCTGTTCGGATACGGCCACGCTGGATGACCCGTCCCGGATGTGGGAGCGCTGTGAGGACGCGACCACGCTGGATGACCCGTCCACTGGAAGTCACCTATTTTTACACTATTAACATATTTAACAAACTATGTAACACTCTTATCGTGGTCACCTCTCCCACTTCCCTACATTTATATTCTTATTTTTATGTTTTCTTTTCTTGATGACATTTTCTGTATAACTTGAGCTTATTGTGATCTAATACTGAAATGACAAATAGAAATCTTAAGAGATAATAAAAATAAACATTTCCTGAATAAATATCTGAAATATACTAATTCAGCACAGATATTTCATTATTTATAGGAGAATACAACACAAATACTCATCGTTACCTAATGTCATTCTGAACACAACACAAATACTCATTGTTACCTAATGTCATTCTGACTACAACACAAATACTCATCGTTACCTAATGTCATTCTGACTACAACACAAATACTCATTGTTACCTAATGTCATTCTGAATACAACACAAATACTCATTGTTACCTAATGTCATTCTGACTACAACACAAATACTCATCGTTACCTAATATCATTCTGACTACAACACAAATACTCATTGTTACCTAATGTCATTCTGACTACAACACAAATACTCATCGTTACCTAATGTCATTCTGAATACAACACAAATACTCATCGTTACCTAATATCATTCTGACTACAACACAAATACTCATTGTTACCTAATGTCATTCTGACTACAACACAAATACTCATTGTTACCTAATGTCATTCTGACTACAACACAAATACTCATCGTTACCTAATGTCATTCTGACTACAACACAAATACTCATTGTTACCTAATGTCATTCTGAATACAACACAAATACTCATCGTTACCTAATGTCATTCTGAATACAACACAAATACTCATCGTTACCTAATATCATTCTGACTACAACACAAATACTCATTGTTACCTAATGTCATTCTGACTACAACACAAATACTCATTGTTACCTAATGTCATTCTGACTACAACACAAATACTCATCGTTACCTAATATCATTCTGACTACAACACAAATACTCATTGTTACCTAATGTCATTCTGACTACAACACAAATACTCATCGTTACCTAATGTCATTCTGACTACAACACAAATACTCATCGTTACCTAATGTCATTCTGACTACAACACAAATACTCATCGTTACCTAATGTCATTCTGACTACAACACAAATACTCATTGTTACCTAATATCATTCTGACTACAACACAAATACTCATCGTTACCTAATATCATTCTGACTACAACACAAATACTCATTGTTACCTAATGTCATTCTGACTACAACACAAATACTCATCGTTACCTAATGTCATTCTGACTACAACACAAATACTCATCGTTACCTAATGTCATTCTGACTACAACACAAATACTCATCGTTACCTAATGTCATTCTGACTACAACACAAAATACTCATCGTTACCTAATGTCATTCTGACTACAACACAAATACTCATCGTTACCTAATGTCATTCTGACTACAACACAAATACTCATCGTTACCTAATGTCATTCTGAACACAACACAAATACTCATCGTTACCTAATGTCATTCTGAACACAATACAAATACTCATTGTTACCTAATGTCATTCTGAATACAATACAAATGGTTAAAAAAAAAGAAACAGACAAAGTAACAATCAGATTTGGATTTTAATAAAAAAAGAATCCTGTATATTTACAACATATCTCTCCATTAAAGCAAAGATCGCTCATTATTGTGGCAGCACGATCACCCCTCTTCTGTTTAGAGACCCTTCCCCATCAATCATAATAGCAGCAGCCCGGACCCCCCTCTTCTGCGTAGAGACCCTTACCCATCACTCATTATTGTGGCAGCACGGACACCCCTCTTCTGTGTAGAGACCCTTACCCATCGCTCATTAGTGTGGCAGCACAGACACCCCTCTTCTGTGTGGAGACCCGTCCCCATCACTTATCATTGTGGCAGCACAGGCACCCCTCTTCTGTGTGGAGACCCTTCCCCATCACTCATTATTGTGGCAGCCCGGACACCCCTCTTCTCGGTGGAGACCCTTACCCATCACTCATTATTGTGGCAGCACAGACACCCCTATTCTGTGTAGAGACCCTTCCCCATCACTCTATTGTGGCAGCACGGACACCCCTCTTCTGTGTGGAGACCCTTCCCCATTGCTCATTAATGCACTTGCCCAGGCACCCCTCTTCTGCGTAGAGACCATTCCCCATCACTCATTATTGTGGCAGCCCGGACCCCCTCTTCTGCGTAGAGACCCTTCCCCATCACTCATTATGGCAGCAGCCCAGATGACCCTCTTCTGTGTAGAGACCCTTCCCCATCACTCATTATGGCAGCAGCCCAGATGACCCTCTTCTGTGTAGAGACCCTTCCCCATCGCTTATTAATGCACCTGCCCAGGCACCCCTCTTCTGTGTGGAGACCCTTCCCCATCGCTCATTATTGCCACAGCCCGGACACCCCTCTTCTGTGTAGAGACCCTTCCCCATCGCTTATTAATGCACCTGCCCAGGCTCCCCTCTTCTGTGTAGAGACCCTTCCCCATCGCTCATTATTGTGGCAGCCCGGACACCCCTCTTCTGTGTAGAGACCCTTCCCCATCGCTTATTAATGCACTTGCCCAGGCACCCCTCTTCTGTGTAGAGACCCTTCCCCATCACTCATTATGGCAGCAGCCCGGACACCCCTCTTCTGTGTAGAGAACCTTCCCCATCACTCATTATGGCAGCAGCCCGGACACCCCTCTTCTGTGTAGAGACCCTTCCCCATCGCTCATTAATGCACCTGCCCAGGCACCCCTCTTCTGTGTGGAGACCCTTCCCCATCGCTCATTATTGCCACAGCCCGGACACCCCTCTTCTGTGTAGAGACCGTTTCCCATTGCTCCTTTCTTGCGGCAGCATGGACATCGCTCGTGTGTAGAGACCCTTCCCCATCACTAATCATTATGGCAGCCAGGGCTCCCCTCTTTTGTGTACAGACCCTTCGCCATTATTAATTAATTGCAGTAGATACTACAAGACTGCTTTGCTTGTATAATAATATATGCTGGGTGCCAAATTTTCCGACATCTATATAATCAAACGAATCACAATGTCCTCATAATAATATTGGTATTTTAACTATCAGTCACATTATGTAAATTCTACAGGGCTGCTGCAATATGAACAGATGATGTTATCATAGTGCCTGGGCCTCCCCACCCTCCTGGCCTCTGCAGCTCAGTGCTGGGCCTCCCCATCCTCCAGGCCTCTGCAGCTCAGTGCTGGGCCTCCCCACCCTCCTGGCCTCTGCAGCTCAGTGCTGGGCCTCATCCACCCTCCTGGCATCTGCAGCTCAGTGCTGGGCCTCATCCACCCTCCTGGCCTCTGCAGCTCAGTGCTGGGCCTCATCCACCCTCCTGGCCTCTGCAGCTCAGTGCTGGGCCTCATCCACCCTCCTGGCCTCTGCAGCTCAGTGCTGGGCCTCATCCACCCTCCTGGCCTCTGCAGCTCAGTGCTGGGCCTCATCCACCCTCCTGGCCTCTGCAGCTCAGTGCTGGGCCTCATCCACCCTCCTGGCCTCTGCAGCTCAGTGCTGGGCCTCATCCACCCTCCTGGCCTCTGCAGCTCAGTGCTGGGCCTCATCCACCCTCCTGGCCTCTGCAGCTCAGTGCTGGGCCTCCCCCTCTCTCCTGGCCTATGCATCTTAGTGCTGGGCCTCATCCACCTTCCAGGCCTCTGCAGCTCAGTGCTGGGCCTCATCCTCCCTCCTGGCCTCTGCAGCTCAGTGCTGGGCCTCCCCCTCTCTCCTGGCCTCTGCAGCTCAGTGCTGGGTCCCCCCACCCTCCTGGCCTCTGCAGCTCAGTACTGCATCCCCCCACCCTCCTGGCCTCTGCAGCTCAGTACTGCATCCCCCCACCCTCCTCGCCTCTGCAGCTCAGTACTGGCTGCTCCCTCAGCCAAGTGCTGGATCCCCTCTCCCTCCCACTACAGCCCAGTGCTGGATTCCCCCTCAGACCATACAACCCACTGCTAGATCCACATTCCCTCCCTCTGCAGCCCAGTGTTTGCCCCGCCCCCCCAGCCCGACGTTTGATCCCCCTCCCCCTCTGTGGACCAGCACTGCCACCCACTCCCCCTCCTGCAGCTCTGCACTAGGTCTCCATTCTCCCGTTCTTGTCTTTGCGGCCCAGTGCTGAGCACCCTCTTCCCTCACACTTGTCTGTGGGCAGTGCTGGCATATATCAAGACCTATTATAAGGTTTTGTGCTTCCTCACCCAGGCACTGCCACCCGGTTCCCTCACAGAAATGTTCCCAGTCCATAATCACATTCTGCCACTGATTTTTCCCACAAATTCCTGGTAATCCGTTCGTCTCCTACTGTGACGCTGTGCCGAGGCCTCCAAATTTCTTCCGGTATCTCCTGTCAGAGGAGAGGGAAGGGAGAAGAGGAGAGGGAGAAGAGGAGAGGGAAGGGAGAAGAGAAGAGGAGAGGGAAGGGAGGGGAGAAGAGGAGAGGGAAGGGAGAAGAGAAGAGGAGAGGGAAGGGAGAAGAGAAGAGGAGAGGGAAGGGAGAAGAGAAGAGGAGAGGGAAGGGAGAAGAGAAGAGGAGAGGGAAGGGAGAAGAGAAGAGGAGAGGGAAGGGAGAAGAGAGAGGAGAGGGAAGGGAGAAGAGAAGAGGAGAGGGAAGGGAGAAGAGAAGAGGAGAGGGAAGGGAGAAGAGAAGAGGAGAGGGAAGGGAGAAGAGAAGAGGAGAGGGAAGGGAGAAGAGAAGAGGAGAGGGAAGGGAGAAGAGAAGAGGAGAGGGAAGGGAGAAGAGAAGAGGAGAGGGAAGGGAGAAGAGAAGAGGAGAGGGAAGGGAGAAGAGAAGAGGAGAGGGAAGGGAGAAGAGAAGAGGAGAGGGAAGGGAGAAGAGAAGAGGAGAGGGAAGGGAGAAGAGAAGAGGAGAGGGAAGGGAGAAGAGAAGAGGAGAGGGAAGGGAGAAGAGAAGAGGAGAGGGAAGGGAGAAGAGAAGAGGAGAGGAAAGGGAGAAGAGAAGAGGAGAGGGAAGGGAGAAGAGGAGAGGGAAGGGAGAAGAGGAGAGGGAAGGGAGAAGAGAAGAGGGAAGGGAGAAGAGAAGAGGGAAGGGAGAAGAGGAGAGGGAAGGGGAGGGAAGGGAGAAGAGGAGAGGGAAGGGAGAAGAGGAGAGGGAAGGGGAGGGAAGGGAGAAGAGGAGAGGGAAGGGAGAAGAGGAGAGGGAAGGGAGAAGAGGAGAGGGAAGGGAGAAGAGGAGAGGGAAGGGAGAAGAGGAGAGGGAAGGGAGAAGAGGAGAGGGAAGGGAGAAGAGGAGAGGGAAGGGAGAAGAGGAGAGGGAAGGGAGAAGAGGAGAGGGAAGGAGGAGAGAGATTGAAGGAGAATAGGGAGAAGAGAGAGAGAGGGAGAAGAGGGAGGTAAGAGGAAAAGGGAGAAGAAGGAGAAGAGGGAGGGAAGGAGAATAGGGAGGCAAGGAGAATAGGGCAGGAGGGAGGAGAAAAACAAAGTTATAGTGTGTAGAAATACATGCAGTATAATGATGAGTAGTCTCTTTACCTGCCCTCTCACTATTCATACTGGCAGCAAAATAATGGGTATGTCACACACAGAGTCCTGTTGGACATGTAGGCACTGTACATACTATACATATATACACACACAGAGTCCTGTTGGACATGTAGGTACTGTACATACTATACATATATACACACACACACACACACACAGGGGCCTGTTGGACATGTAGGTACTGTACATACCATACATATATACACACACACACAGAGTCCTGTTGGACATGTAGGCACTGTACATATATATACACACACACACAGTCCTGTTGGACATGTAGGCACTGTACATATATATACACACACACACACAGTCGTGTTGGACATGTAGGTACTGTACATACTATACACATATATATATATATATATATATACATACATACACACACACAGAGAGCCCTGTTGGACATGTAGGCACTGTACATACTATACATATATATATACACACACACACACACACACACACACACACACAGAGCCCTGTTGGACATGTAGGCACTGTACATACTATACATATACACACACACAAAGCCCTGTAGAACATGAAGGCATTGTACATACTATACATATATACACACACACACACACACAGGGGCCTGTTGGACATGTAGGTACTGTACATACTATACATATATACACAGAGTCCTATTGGACATATAGGTACTGTACATACTATACATATATATACACACACACACACACAGAGCCCTGTTGGACATGTAGGCACTGTACATACTATACATACACACACACACACCCCTGTTGGACATGTAGGTACTGTACATACTATACATATATACACACACAGAGTCCTGTTGGACATGTAGGCACTGTACATACTATACATATATACACACACACAGTCCTGTTGAACATATAGGTACTGTACATACTATACATATATACACAGAGTCCTGTTGGACATATAGGTACTGTACATACTATACATATATACACAGAGTCCTGTTGGACATATAGGTACTGTACATACTATACATATATACACACACAGAGCCCTGTTGGACATGTAGGCACTGTACATACTATACATATATACACACTCACACAAAGCCCTGTTGGACATGAAGGCACTGTACATACCATACATATATACACACACACACAGGTGCCTGTTGGACATGTAGGTACTGTACATACCATACATATATACACACACACACAGTCCTGTTGTACATATAGGTACTGTACATACTATACATATATACACAGAGTCCTATTGGACATATAGGTACTGTACATACTATACATATATATACACACACACACACACAGTCCTGTTGGACATATAGGTACTGTACATACTATACATATATATATACACACACACACACACACACACACACACACACACACACACACACACACACACACAGAGCCCTGTTGGACATGTAGGCACTGTACATACTATACATATATATACACACACACACACACACACACAGAGCCCTGTTGGACATGTAGGCACTGTACATACTATACATATATACACACACAGAGTCCTGTTGGACATGTAGGCACTGTACATACTATACATATATACACACACACACACACACAGAGCCCTGTTGGACATGTAGGCACTGTACATACTATACATATATACACACTCACACAAAGCCCTGTTGGACATGAAGGCACTGTCTATACTATACATATATACACACACAGAGTCCTGATGGACATGAAGGTACTGTACATATATACACACACACACACACACAGTCCTTTTGGACATATAGGTACTGTACATACTATACATATATACACAGAGTCCTGTTGGACATGTAGGCACTGTACATACTATACATATATACACACACACAGAGTCCTGTTGGACATGAAGGCACTGTACATACTATACATATATACACACACACACAGTCCTGTTGAACATATAGGTACTGTACATACTATACATATATACACAGAGTCCTGTTGGACATATAGGTACTGTACATACTATACATATATACACAGAGTCCTGTTGGACATATAGGTACTGTACATACTATACATATATACACACACAGAGTCCTGTTGGACATGTAGGCACTGTACATACTATACATATATACACAGAGTCCTGTTGGACATATAGGTACTGTACATACTATACATATATACACAGAGTCCTGTTGGACATATAGGTACTGTACATACTATACATATATACACACACACAGAGCCCTGTTGAACATATAGGTACTGTACATACTATACATATATACACACACACAGAGCCCTGTTGAACATGTAGGCACTGTACATACTATACATATATACACACACAGAGTCCTGTTGGACATGTAGGTACTGTACATACTATACATATATACACACACAGAGTCCTGTTGGACATGTAGGTACTGTACATACTATACATATATACACACACAGAGTCCTGTTGGACATGTAGGTACTGTACATACTATACATATATACACAGAGTCCTGTTGGACATGTAGGCACTGTACATACTATACATATATACACAGAGTCCTGTTGGACATGTAGGTACTGTACATACTATACATATATACACACACAGAGCCCTGTTGGACATGTAGGTACTGTACATACTATACATATATACACACACAGAGCCCTGTTGGACATGTAGGTACTGTACATACTATACATATACACACAGAGTGCTCCGTATGACACCTCAGGTGTATCAGCCACTCACCTCCGTGCATACTCATAGAGGACTTCCTTGCGTTCCTGTAACGATAAGTGTCTATCTTCGGGCCTTCGCGCAAAACCTCTGTGTGTCATCTGAAAACAAGAGACACAAAGTCACTAAGGCAAAAACATACAGCACACACCTGTGTGATAGGGAGTATAGGGATCCTGTATGTGTGTACTTACTGTACTATCAGTATTATACTCCTCTCTGTACAGTCACAGGGTAACATACAGCACACACCTGTGTGATAGGGAGTATAGGGATCCTGTATGTATGTGTACTTACTGTACTATCAGTATTATACTCCTCTCTGTACAGTCACAGGGTAACATACAGCACACACCTGTGTGATAGGGAGTATAGGGATCCTGTATGTATGTATGTACTTACTGTACTATCAGTATTATACTCCTCTCTGTACAGTCACAGGGTAACATACAGCACACACCTGTGTGATAGGGAGTATAGGGATCCTGTATGTATGTGTGTACTTACTGTACTATCAGTATTATACTCCTCTCTGTACAGTCACAGGGTAACATACAGCACACACCTGTGTGATAGGGAGTATAGGGATCCTGTATGTATGTGTACTTACTGTACTATCAGTATTATACTCCTCTCTGTACAGTCACAGGGTAACATACAGCACACACCTGTGTGATAGGGAGTATAGGGATCCTGTATGTATGTACTTACTGTACTATCAGTATTATACTCCTCTCTGTACAGTCACAGGGTAACATACAGCACACACCTGTGTGATAGGGAGTATAGGGATCCTGTATGTATGTATGTACTTACTGTACTATCAGTATTATACTCCTCTCTGTACAGTCACAGGGTAACATACAGCACACACCTGTGTGATAGGGAGTATAGGGATCCTGTATGTATGTGTGTACTTACTGTACTATCAGTATTATACTCCTCTCTGTACAGTCACAGGGTAACATACAGCACACACCTGTGTGATAGGGAGTATAGGGATCCTGTATGTATGTACTTACTGTACTATCAGTATTATACTCCTCTCTGTACAGTCACAGGGTAACATACAGCACACACCTGTGTGATAGGGAGTATAGGGATCCTGTATGTATGTATGTACTTACTGTACTATCAGTATTATACTCCTCTCTGTACAGTCACAGGGTAACATACAGCACACACCTGTGTGATAGGGAGTATAGGGATCCTGTATGTATGTATGTACTTACTGTACTATCAGTATTATACTCCTCTCTGTACAGTCACAGGGTAACATACAGCACACACCTGTGTGATAGGGAGTATAGGGATCCTGTATGTATGTATGTACTTACTGTACTATCAGTATTATACTCCTCTCTGTACAGTCACAGGGTAACATACAGCACACACCTGTGTGATAGGGAGTATAGGGATCCTGTATGTGTGTACTTACTGTACTATCAGTATTATACTCCTCTCTGTACAGTCACAGGGTAACATACAGCACACACCTGTGTGATAGGGAGTATAGGGATCCTGTATGTATGTATGTACTTACTGTACTATCAGTATTATACTCCTCTCTGTACAGTCACAGGGTAACATACAGCACACACCTGTGTGATAGGGAGTATAGGGATCCTGTATGTAAGTATGTACTTACTGTACTATCAGTATTATACTCCTCTCTGTACAGTCACAGGGTAACATACAGCACACACCTGTGTGATAGGGAGTATAGGGATCCTGTATGTATGTGTACTTACTGTACTATCAGTATTATACTCCTCTCTGTACAGTCACAGGGTAACATACAGCACACACCTGTGTGATAGGGAGTATAGGGATCCTGTATGTATGTACTTACTGTACTATCAGTATTATACTCCTCTCTGTACAGTCACAGGGTAACATACAGCACACACCTGTGTGATAGGGAGTATAGGGATCCTGTATGTATGTACTTACTGTACTATCAGTATTATACTCCTCTCTGTACAGTCACAGGGTAACATACAGCACACACCTGTGTGATAGGGAGTATAGGGATCCTGTATGTATGTACTTACTGTACTATCAGTATTATACTCCTCTCTGTACAGTCACAGGGTAACATACAGCACACACCTGTGTGATAGGGAGTATAGGGATCCTGTATGTATGTGTAATTACTGTACTATCAGTATTATACTCCTCTCTGTACAGTCACAGGGTAACATACAGCACACACCTGTGTGATAGGGAGTATAGGGATCCTGTATGTATGTACTTACTGTACTATCAGTATTATACTCCTCTCTGTACAGTCACAGGGTAACATACAGCACACACCTGTGTGATAGGGAGTATAGGGATCCTGTATGTATGTGTGTACTTACTGTACTATCAGTATTATACTCCTCTCTGTACAGTCACAGGGTAACATACAGCACACACCTGTGTGATAGGGAGTATAGGGATCCTGTATGTATGTACTTACTGTACTATCAGTATTATACTCCTCTCTGTACAGTCACAGGGTAACATACAGCACACACCTGTGTGATAGGGAGTATAGGGATCCTGTATGTATGTACTTACTGTACTATCAGTATTATACTCCTCTCTGTACAGTCACAGGGTAACATACAGCACACACCTGTGTGATAGGGAGTATAGGGATCCTGTATGTATGTACTTACTGTACTATCAGTATTATACTCCTCTCTGTACAGTCACAGGGTAACATACAGCACACACCTGTGTGATAGGGAGTATAGGGATCCTGTATGTATGTACTTACTGTACTATCAGTATTATACTCCTCTCTGTACAGTCACAGGGTAACATACAGCACACACCTGTGTGATAGGGAGTATAGGGATCCTGTATGTATGTACTTACTGTACTATCAGTATTATACTCCTCTCTGTACAGTCACAGGGTAACATACAGCACACACCTGTGTGATAGGGAGTATAGGGATCCTGTATGTATGTACTTACTGTACTATCAGTATTATACTCCTCTCTGTACAGTCACAGGGTAACATACAGCACACACCTGTGTGATAGGGAGTATAGGGATCCTGTATGTATGTATGTACTTACTGTACTATCAGTATTATACTCCTCTCTGTACAGTCACAGGGTAACATACAGCACACACCTGTGTGATAGGGAGTATAGGGATCCTGTATGTATGTATGTATGTACTTACTGTACTATCAGTATTATACTCCTCTCTGTACAGTCACAGGGTAACATACAGCACACACCTGTGTGATAGGGAGTATAGGGATCCTGTATGTGTGTACTTACTGTACTATCAGTATTATACTCCTCTCTGTACAGTCACAGGGTAACATACAGCACACACCTGTGTGATAGGGAGTATAGGGATCCTGTATGTATGTACTTACTGTACTATCAGTATTATACTCCTCTCTGTACAGTCACAGGGTAACATACAGCACACACCTGTGTGATAGGGAGTATAGGGATCCTGTATGTATGTATGTACTTACTGTACTATCAGTATTATACTCCTCTCTGTACAGTCACAGGGTAACATACAGCACACACCTGTGTGATAGGGAGTATAGGGATCCTGTATGTATGTATGTACTTACTGTACTATCAGTATTATACTCCTCTCTGTACAGTCACAGGGTAACATACAGCACACACCTGTGTGATAGGGAGTATAGGGATCCTGTATGTATGTGTGTAATTACTGTACTATCAGTATTATACTCCTCTCTGTACAGTCACAGGGTAACATACAGCACACACCTGTGTGATAGGGAGTATAGGGATCCTGTATGTATGTATGTACTTACTGTACTATCAGTATTATACTCCTCTCTGTACAGTCACAGGGTAACATACAGCACACACCTGTGTGATAGGGAGTATAGGGATCCTGTATGTGTACTTACTGTACTATCAGTATTATACTCCTCTCTGTACAGTCACAGGGTAACATACAGCACACACCTGTATGATAGGGAGTATAGGGATCCTGTATGTATGTATGTACTTACTGTACTATCAGTATTATACTCCTCTCTGTACAGTCACAGGGTAACATACAGCACACACCTGTGTGATAGGGAGTATAGGGATCCTGTATGTATGTATGTACTTACTGTACTATCAGTATTATACTCCTCTCTGTACAGTCACAGGGTAACATACAGCACACACCTGTGTGATAGGGAGTATAGGGATCCTGTATGTATGTATGTACTTACTGTACTATCAGTATTATACTCCTCTCTGTACAGTCACAGGGTAACATACAGCACACACCTGTGTGATAGGGAGTATAGGGATCCTGTATGTGTACTTACTGTACTATCAGTATTATACTCCTCTCTGTACAGTCACAGGGTAACATACAGCACACACCTGTGTGATAGGGAGTATAGGGATCCTGTATGTATGTATGTACTTACTGTACTATCAGTATTATACTCCTCTCTGTACAGTCACAGGGTAACATACAGCACACACCTGTGTGATAGGGAGTATAGGGATCCTGTATGTGTACTTACTGTACTATCAGTATTATACTCCTCTCTGTACAGTCACAGGGTAACATACAGCACACACCTGTATGATAGGGAGTATAGGGATCCTGTATGTATGTATGTACTTACTGTACTATCAGTATTATACTCCTCTCTGTACAGTCACAGGGTAACATACAGCACACACCTGTGTGATAGGGAGTATAGGGATCCTGTATGTATGTGTACTTACTGTACTATCAGTATTATACTCCTCTCTGTACAGTCACAGGGTAACATACAGCACACACCTGTGTGATAGGGAGTATAGGGATCCTGTATGTGTGTACTTACTGTACTATCAGTATTATACTCCTCTCTGTACAGTCACAGGGTAACATACAGCACACACCTGTGTGATAGGGAGTATAGGGATCCTGTATGTATGTGTGTACTTACTGTACTATCAGTATTATACTCCTCTCTGTACAGTCACAGGGTAACATACAGCACACACCTGTGTGATAGGGAGTATAGGGATCCTGTATGTATGTACTTACTGTACTATCAGTATTATACTCCTCTCTGTACAGTCACAGGGTAACATACAGCACACACCTGTGTGATAGGGAGTATAGGGATCCTGTATGTATGTACTTACTGTACTATCAGTATTATACTCCTCTCTGTACAGTCACAGGGTAACATACAGCACACACCTGTGTGATAGGGAGTATAGGGATCCTGTATGTGTGTACTTACTGTACTATCAGTATTATACTCCTCTCTGTACAGTCACAGGGTAACATACAGCACACACCTGTGTGATAGGGAGTATAGGGATCCTGTATGTATGTACTTACTGTACTATCAGTATTATACTCCTCTCTGTACAGTCACAGGGTAACATACAGCACACACCTGTGTGATAGGGAGTATAGGGATCCTGTATGTATGTGTACTTACTGTACTATCAGTATTATACTCCTCTCTGTACAGTCACAGGGTAACATACAGCACACACCTGTGTGATAGGGAGTATAGGGATCCTGTATGTATGTACTTACTGTACTATCAGTATTATACTCCTCTCTGTACAGTCACAGGGTAACATACAGCACACACCTGTGTGATAGGGAGTATAGGGATCCTGTATGTATGTATGTACTTACTGTACTATCAGTATTATACTCCTCTCTGTACAGTCACAGGGTAACATACAGCACACACCTGTGTGATAGGGAGTATAGGGATCCTGTATGTATGTACTTACTGTACTATCAGTATTATACTCCTCTCTGTACAGTCACAGGGTAACATACAGCACACACCTGTGTGATAGGGAGTATAGGGATCCTGTATGTATGTATGTGTACTTACTGTACTTTCAGTATTATACTCCTCTCTGTACAGTCACAGGGTAACATACAGCACACACCTGTGTGATAGGGAGTATAGGGATCCTGTATGTATGTATGTACTTACTGTACTATCAGTATTATACTCCTCTCTGTACAGTCACAGGGTAACATACAGCACACACCTGTGTGATAGGGAGTATAGGGATCCTGTATGTATGTGTACTTACTGTACTATCAGTATTATACTCCTCTCTGTACAGTCACAGGGTAACATACAGCACACACCTGTGTGATAGGGAGTATAGGGATCCTGTATGTATGTATGTATGTACTTACTGTACTATCAGTATTATACTCCTCTCTGTACAGTCACAGGGTAACATACAGCACACACCTGTGTGATAGGGAGTATAGGGATCCTGTATGTATGTGTACTTACTGTACTATCAGTATTATACTCCTCTCTGTACAGTCACAGGGTAACATACAGCACACACCTGTGTGATAGGGAGTATAGGGATCCTGTATGTATGTGTACTTACTGTACTATCAGTATTATACTCCTCTCTGTACAGTCACAGGGTAACATACAGCACACACCTGTGTGATAGGGAGTATAGGGATCCTGTATGTATGTATGTGTACTTACTGTACTATCAGTATTATACTCCTCTCTGTACAGTCACAGGGTAACATACAGCACACACCTGTGTGATAGGGAGTATAGGGATCCTGTATGTATGTGTACTTACTGTACTATCAGTATTATACTCCTCTCTGTACAGTCACAGGGTAACATACAGCACACACCTGTGTGATAGGGAGTATAGGGATCCTGTATGTATGTGTGTACTTACTGTACTATCAGTATTATACTCCTCTCTGTACAGTCACAGGGTAACATACAGCACACACCTGTGTGATAGGGAGTATAGGGATCCTGTATGTATGTATGTACTTACTGTACTATCAGTATTATACTCCTCTCTGTACAGTCACAGGGTAACATACAGCACACACCTGTGTGATAGGGAGTATAGGGATCCTGTATGTATGTACTTACTGTACTATCAGTATTATACTCCTCTCTGTACAGTCACAGGGTAACATACAGCACACACCTGTGTGATAGGGAGTATAGGGATCCTGTATGTATGTATGTACTTACTGTACTATCAGTATTATACTCCTCTCTGTACAGTCACAGGGTAACATACAGCACACACCTGTGTGATAGGGAGTATAGGGATCCTGTATGTATGTATGTACTTACTGTACTATCAGTATTATACTCCTCTCTGTACAGTCACAGGGTAACATACAGCACACACCTGTGTGATAGGGAGTATAGGGATCCTGTATGTATGTATGTACTTACTGTACTATCAGTATTATACTCCTCTCTGTACAGTCACAGGGTAACATACAGCACACACCTGTGTGATAGGGAGTATAGGGATCCTGTATGTATGTACTTACTGTACTATCAGTATTATACTCCTCTCTGTACAGTCACAGGGTAACATACAGCACACACCTGTGTGATAGGGAGTATAGGGATCCTGTATGTATGTACTTACTGTACTATCAGTATTATACTCCTCTCTGTACAGTCACAGGGTAACATACAGCACACACCTGTGTGATAGGGAGTATAGGGATCCTGTATGTATGTATGTACTTACTGTACTATCAGTATTATACTCCTCTCTGTACAGTCACAGGGTAACATACAGCACACACCTGTGTGATAGGGAGTATAGGGATCCTGTATGTATGTGTACTTACTGTACTATCAGTATTATACTCCTCTCTGTACAGTCACAGGGTAACATACAGCACACACCTGTGTGATAGGGAGATTAGGGATCCTGTATGTATGTACTTACTGTACTATCAGTATTATACTCCTCTCTGTACAGTCACAGGGTAACATACAGCACACACCTGTGTGATAGGGAGTATAGGGATCCTGTATGTATGTGTGTACTTACTGTACTATCAGTATTATACTCCTCTCTGTACAGTCACAGGGTAACATACAGCACACACCTGTGTGATAGGGAGTATAGGGATCCTGTATGTATGTACTTACTGTACTATCAGTATTATACTCCTCTCTGTACAGTCACAGGGTAACATACAGCACACACCTGTGTGATAGGGAGTATAGGGATCCTGTATGTATGTATGTACTTACTGTACTATCAGTATTATACTCCTCTCTGTACAGTCACAGGGTAACATACAGCACACACCTGTGTGATAGGGAGTATAGGGATCCTGTATGTATGTGTGTACTTACTGTACTATCAGTATTATACTCCTCTCTGTACAGTCACAGGGTAACATACAGCACACACCTGTGTGATAGGGAGTATAGGGATCCTGTATGTATGTACTTACTGTACTATCAGTATTATACTCCTCTCTGTACAGTCACAGGGTAACATACAGCACACACCTGTGTGATAGGGAGTATAGGGATCCTGTATGTGTGTACTTACTGTACTATCAGTATTATACTCCTCTCTGTACAGTCACAGGGTAACATACAGCACACACCTGTGTGATAGGGAGTATAGGGATCCTGTATGTATGTATGTATGTACTTACTGTACTATCAGTATTATACTCCTCTCTGTACAGTCACAGGGTAACATACAGCACACACCTGTGTGATAGGGAGTATAGGGATCCTGTATGTATGTGTACTTACTGTACTATCAGTATTATACTCCTCTCTGTACAGTCACAGGGTAACATACAGCACACACCTGTGTGATAGGGAGTATAGGGATCCTGTATGTATGTGTACTTACTGTACTATCAGTATTATACTCCTCTCTGTACAGTCACAGGGTAACATACAGCACACACCTGTGTGATAGGGAGTATAGGGATCCTGTATGTATGTACTTACTGTACTATCAGTATTATACTCCTCTCTGTACAGTCACAGGGTAACATACAGCACACACCTGTGTGATAGGGAGTATAGGGATCCTGTATGTATGTACTTACTGTACTATCAGTATTATACTCCTCTCTGTACAGTCACAGGGTAACATACAGCACACACCTGTGTGATAGGGAGTATAGGGATCCTGTATGTATGTATGTACTTACTGTACTATCAGTATTATACTCCTCTCTGTACAGTCACAGGGTAACATACAGCACACACCTGTGTGATAGGGAGTATAGGGATCCTGTATGTATGTGTACTTACTGTACTATCAGTATTATACTCCTCTCTGTACAGTCACAGGGTAACATACAGCACACACCTGTGTGATAGGGAGTATAGGGATCCTGTATGTATGTATGTTCTTACTGTACTATCAGTATTATACTCCTCTCTGTACAGTCACAGGGTAACATACAGCACACACCTGTGTGATAGGGGAGTATAGGGATCCTGTATGTATGTGTACTTACTGTACTATCAGTATTATACTCCTCTCTGTACAGTCACAGGGTAACATACAGCACACACCTGTGTGATAGGGAGTATAGGGATCCTGTATGTATGTACTTACTGTACTATCAGTAATTATACTCCTCTCTGTACAGTCACAGGGTAACATACAGCACACACCTGTGTGATAGGGAGTATAGGGATCCTGTATGTATGTACTTACTGTACTATCAGTATTATACTCCTCTCTGTACAGTCCACAGGGTAACATACAGCACACACCTGTGTGATAGGGAGTATAGGGATCCTGTATGTATGTATGTACTTACTGTACTATCAGTATTATACTCCTCTCTGTACAGTCACAGGGTAACATACAGCACACACCTGTGTGATAGGGAGTATAGGGATCCTGTATGTATGTGTACTTACTGTACTATCAGTATTATACTCCTCTCTGTACAGTCCACAGGGTAACATACAGCACACACCTGTGTGATAGGGAGTATAGGGATCCTGTATGTATGTACTTACTGTACTATCAGTATTATACTCCTCTCTGTACAGTCACAGGGTAACATACAGCACACACCTGTGTGATAGGGAGTATAGGGATCCTGTATGTATGTATGTACTTACTGTACTATCAGTATTATACTCCTCTCTGTACAGTCACAGGGTAACATACAGCACACACCTGTATGATAGGGAGTATAGGGATCCTGTATGTATGTACTTACTGTACTATCAGTATTATACTCCTCTCTGTACAGTCACAGGGTAACATACAGCACACACCTGTGTGATAGGGAGTATAGGGATCCTGTATGTATGTACTTACTGTACTATCAGTATTATACTCCTCTCTGTACAGTCACAGGGTAACATACAGCACACACCTGTGTG
This sequence comes from Taudactylus pleione, assembly GCA_031769625.1. Lineage (NCBI taxonomy): Eukaryota > Metazoa > Chordata > Amphibia > Anura > Myobatrachidae > Taudactylus > Taudactylus pleione. The sequence goes on along the minus strand of JAUIMM010001732.1, from coordinate 32,009 downwards.
ATAGGGAGTATAGGGATCCTGTATGTATGTGTACTTACTGTACTATCAGTATTATACTCCTCTCTGTACAGTCACAGGGTAACATACAGCACACACCTGTATGATAGGGAGTATAGGGATCCTGTATGTATGTATGTGTACTTACTGTACTATCAGTATTATACTCCTCTCTGTACAGTCACAGGGTAACATACAGCACACACCTGTGTGATAGGGAGTATAGGGATCCTGTATGTATGTATGTACTTACTGTACTATCAGTATTATACTCCTCTCTGTACAGTCACAGGGTAACATACAGCACACACCTGTGTGATAGGGAGTATAGGGATCCTGTATGTATGTATGTGTACTTACTGTACTATCAGTATTATACTCCTCTCTGTACAGTCACAGGGTAACATACAGCACACACCTGTATGATAGGGAGTATAGGGATCCTGTATGTATGTACTTACTGTACTATCAGTATTATACTCCTCTCTGTACAGTCACAGGGTAACATACAGCACACACCTGTGTGATAGGGAGTATAGGGATCCTGTATGTATGTACTTACTGTACTATCAGTATTATACTCCTCTCTGTACAGTCACAGGGTAACATACAGCACACACCTGTGTGATAGGGAGTATAGGGATCCTGTATGTATGTACTTACTGTACTATCAGTATTATACTCCTCTCTGTACAGTCACAGGGTAACATACAGCACACACCTGTGTGATAGGGAGTATAGGGATCCTGTATGTATGTGTACTTACTGTACTATCAGTATTATACTCCTCTCTGTACAGTCACAGGGTAACATACAGCACACACCTGTGTGATAGGGAGTATAGGGATCCTGTATGTATGTATGTACTTACTGTACTATCAGTATTATACTCCTCTCTGTACAGTCACAGGGTAACATACAGCACACACCTGTGTGATAGGGAGTATAGGGATCCTGTATGTATGTACTTACTGTACTATCAGTATTATACTCCTCTCTGTACAGTCACAGGGTAACATACAGCACACACCTGTGTGATAGGGAGTATAGGGATCCTGTATGTATGTACTTACTGTACTATCAGTATTATACTCCTCTCTGTACAGTCACAGGGTAACATACAGCACACACCTGTGTGATAGGGAGTATAGGGATCCTGTATGTATGTACTTACTGTACTATCAGTATTATACTCCTCTCTGTACAGTCACAGGGTAACATACAGCACACACCTGTGTGATAGGGAGTATAGGGATCCTGTATGTATGTACTTACTGTACTATCAGTATTATACTCCTCTCTGTACAGTCACAGGGTAACATACAGCACACACCTGTGTGATAGGGAGTATAGGGATCCTGTATGTATGTATGTACTTACTGTACTATCAGTATTATACTCCTCTCTGTACAGTCACAGGGTAACATACAGCACACACCTGTGTGATAGGGAGTATAGGGATCCTGTATGTATGTATGTGTACTTACTGTACTATCAGTATTATACTCCTCTCTGTACAGTCACAGGGTAACATACAGCACACACCTGTGTGATAGGGAGTATAGGGATCCTGTATGTATGTACTTACTGTACTATCAGTATTATACTCCTCTCTGTACAGTCACAGGGTAACATACAGCACACACCTGTGTGATAGGGAGTATAGGGATCCTGTATGTATGTATGTACTTACTGTACTATCAGTATTATACTCCTCTCTGTACAGTCACAGGGTAACATACAGCACACACCTGTGTGATAGGGAGTATAGGGATCCTGTATGTATGTACTTACTGTACTATCAGTATTATACTCCTCTCTGTACAGTCACAGGGTAACATACAGCACACACCTGTGTGATAGGGAGTATAGGGATCCTGTATGTATGTGTACTTACTGTACTATCAGTATTATACTCCTCTCTGTACAGTCACAGGGTAACATACAGCACACACCTGTGTGATAGGGAGTATAGGGATCCTGTATGTATGTACTTACTGTACTATCAGTATTATACTCCTCTCTGTACAGTCACAGGGTAACATACAGCACACACCTGTGTGATAGGGAGTATAGGGATCCTGTATGTATGTACTTACTGTACTATCAGTATTATACTCCTCTCTGTACAGTCACAGGGTAACATACAGCACACACCTGTGTGATAGGGAGTATAGGGATCCTGTATGTATGTGTACTTACTGTACTATCAGTATTATACTCCTCTCTGTACAGTCACAGGGTAACATACAGCACACACCTGTGTGAGAGTTAGAATTATCAGGCTTCCTATGTGGGAGCAAAGAGCTCGGTGTGTGATTGAAGTACAATAGTTTGAGAGTTCGGGACCCGGGTATGGCAGACTGAGCAATGCTAGTTATAATACAGGGGGATGAAGGTGTAGATGCACATATATGCTGTATGTATAAGGTGAAGATGCACATATATGCTGTATGTATAAGGTGAAGATGCACATATATGCTGTATGTATAAGGTGAAGATGCACATATATGCTGTATGTATAAGGTGAAGATGCACATATATGCTGTATGTATAAGGTGAAGATGCACATATATGCTGTATGTATAAGGTGTAGATGCACATATATGCTGTATGTATAAGGTGAAGATGCACATATATGCTGTATGTATAAGGTGTAAATGCACATATATGCTGTATGTATAAGGTGTAGATGCACATATATGCTGTATGTATAAGGTGTAGATGCACATATATCCTGTATGTATAAGGTGTAGATGCACATATATGCTGTATGTATAAGGTGTAGATGCACATATATGCTGTATGTATAAGGTGTAGATGCACATATATGCTGTATTATAAGGTGTAGATGCACATATATGCTGTATGTATAAGGTGTAGATGCACATATATGCTGTATGTATAAGGTGTAGATGCACATATATGCTGTATGTATAAGGTGTAGATGCACATATATGCTGTATGTATAAGGTGAAGATGCACATATATGCTGTATGTATAAGGTGTAGATGCACATATATGCTGTATGTATAAGGTGAAGATGCACATATATGCTGTATGTATAAGGTGTAGATGCACATATATGCTGTATGTATAAGGTGTAGATGCACATATATGCTGTATGTATAAGGTGTAGATGCACATATATGCTGTATGTATAAGGTGTAGATGCACATATATGCTGTATGTATAAGGTGAAGATGCACATATATGCTGTATGTATAAGGTGTAAATGCACATATATGCTGTATGTATAAGGTGAAGATGCACATATATGCTGTATGTATAAGGTGAAGATGCACATATATGCTGTATGTATAAGGTGAAGATGCACATATATGCTGTATGTATAAGGTGTAAATGCACATATATGCTGTATGTATAAGGTGTAAATGCACATATATGCTGTATGTATAAGGTGTAAATGCACATATATGCTGTATGTATAAGGTGTAGATGCACATATATGCTGTATGTATAAGGTGTAGATGCACATATATGCTGTATGTATAAGGTGTAAATGCACATATATGCTGTATGTATAAGGTGAAGATGCACATATATGCTGTATGTATAAGGTGTAGATGCACATATATGCTGTATGTATAAGGTGAAGATGCACATATATGCTGTATGTATAAGGTGTAAATGCACATATATGCTGTATGTATAAGGTGAAGATGCACATATATGCTGTATGTATAAGGTGTAAATGCACATATATGCTGTATGTATAAGGTGAAGATGCACATATATGCTGTATGTATAAGGTGTAGATGCACATATATGCTGTATGTATAAGGTGTAGATGCACATATATGCTGTATGTATAAGGTGTAGATGCACATATATGCTGTATGTATAAGGTGTAAATGCACATATATGCTGTATGTATAAGGTGAAGATGCACATATATGCTGTATGTATAAGGTGTAAATGCACATATATGCTGTATGTATAAGGTGTAGATGCACATATATGCTGTATGTATAAGGTGTAAATGCACATATATGCTGTATGTATAAGGTGAAGATGCACATATATGCTGTATGTATAAGGTGTAAATGCACATATATGCTGTATGTATAAGGTGTAAATGCACATATATGCTGTATGTATAAGGTGTAAATGCACATATATGCTGTATGTATAAGGTGTAAATGCACATATATGCTGTATGTATAAGGTGTAAATGCACATATATGCTGTATGTATAAGGTGAAGATGCACATATATCCTGTATGTATAAGGTGAAGATGCACATATATGCTGTATGTATAAGGTGAAGATGCACATATATGCTGTATGTATAAGGTGAAGATGCACATATATGCTGTATGTATAAGGTGAAGATGCACATATATCCTGTATGTATAAGGTGAAGATGCACATATATGCTGTATGTATAAGGTGAAGATGCACATATATCCTGTATGTATAAGGTGAAGATGCACATATATCCTGTATGTATAAGGTGAAGATGCACATATATGCTGTATGTATAAGGTGAAGATGCACATATATGCTGTATGTATAAGGTGAAGATGCACATATATGCTGTATGTATAAGGTGTAGATGCACATATATGCTGTATGTATAAGGTGTAGATGCACATATATGCTGTATGTATAAGGTGTAGATGCACATATATGCTGTATGTATAAGGTGAAGATGCACATATATGCTGTATGTATAAGGTGAAGATGCACATATATGCTGTATGTATAAGGTGTAGATGCACATATATGCTGTATGTATAAGGTGTAGATGCACATATATGCTGTATGTATAAGGTGTAGATGCACATATATGCTGTATGTATAAGGTGAAGATGCACATATATGCTGTATGTATAAGGTGAAGATGCACATATATGCTGTATGTATAAGGTGTAGATGCACATATATGCTGTATGTATAAGGTGAAGATGCACATATATGCTGTATGTATAAGGTGAAGATGCACATATATGCTGTATGTATAAGGTGTAGATGCACATATATGCTGTATGTATAAGGTGTAGATGCACATATATGCTGTATGTATAAGGTGTAGATGCACATATATGCTGTATGTATAAGGTGAAGATGCACATATATGCTGTATGTATAAGGTGAAGATGCACATATATGCTGTATGTATAAGGTGAAGATGCACATATATGCTGTATGTATAAGGTGTAAATGCACATATATCCTGTATGTATAAGGTGTAGATGCACATATATGCTGTATGTATAAGGTGAAGATGCACATATATGCTGTATGTATAAGGTGAAGATGCACATATATGCTGTATGTATAAGGTGAAGATGCACATATATCCTGTATGTATAAGGTGTAGATGCACATATATGCTGTATGTATAAGGTGTAGATGCACATATATGCTGTATGTATAAGGTGAAGATGCACATATATGCTGTATGTATAAGGTGAAGATGCACATATATGCTGTATGTATAAGGTGAAGATGCACATATATGCTGTATGTATGGGCACCAGAACCAATCAGACAAACCTGTCTGCTCCACCCCCAATATATACATTGGTAGGATATCTGTAATAAATCTTGTGATAGCTAGAAAACATGGTTACCTCACCATTGCAGGTTTAGCCATCAGCACCAAACCATCGATGGTACCTATCACTACTCTATGCTGAGATGGCACCTAGAAACGGCAGACTTATACCTCTCTTAGTGGCCAGGAGGAGATGAGCAGTAAGAGTATGACGTCTCTGCTATGGCGGTGGACCTGACAGGAGACTTACTGGCAGGGAGGAGATGAGCAGTAAGAGTATGACTTCTCTGCTATGGTGGTGGACCTGACAGGAGACTTATACCTCTCTTAGTGGCAGGGAGGAGATGAGCAGTAAGAGTATGACGTCTCTGCTATGCTGGTGGACCTGACAGGAGACTTATACCTCTCTTAGTGGCAGGGAGGAGATGAGCAGTAGGAGTATGACTTCTCTGCTATGGTGGTGGACCTGACAGGAGACTTATACCTCTCTTAGTGGCAGGGAGGAGATGAGCAGTAAGAGTATGACGTCTCTGCTATGGTGGTGGACCTGACAGGAGACTTATACCTCTCTTAGTGGCAGCAAGGAGATGAGCAGTAAGAGTATGACATCTCTGCTATGCTGGTGGACCTGACAGGAGACTTCTACCTCTCTTAGTGGCAGGGAGGAGATGAGCAGTAAGAGTATGACATCTCTGCTATGGTGGTGGACCTGACAGGATACGTCTACCTCTCTTAGTGGCAGGGAGGAGATGAGCAGTAGGAGTATGACATCTCTGCTATGCTGGTGGACCTGACAGGAGACTTATACCTCTCTTAGTGGCCAGGAGGAGATGAACAGTAAGAGTATGACGTCTCTACTATGGTGGTGAACCTGACAGGAGACTTACCTTGCGACTTGTGTTTTCTCCACTGGTATCGTTTCCGCCATATGAGGCTTCTTCAGGTTCAAATTGGACTTGTCCTTCTAGCAGGTTTGTGATTGTGGTGTCTACACAGCCAGTCTGAGCTGCAGAAAAGGTGCATTAAAGCCATTATGTGTCATTTATATTACATACGGAATCGGTATGGAAGTTCAAATCCCGATGCTGGAAGCCCGAACACCGAAGATCCCATCAGGGGTGGTAAGTATACTATCACTACCCCCCTCTGCCCCTAACCCTGCCATAGTGCCTAACCACCCCCAGTGGTGCCTAACCCTAACCTCCCCCACCTTAGTGCCTAACCTCCCCCAGTGGTGCCTAACCCTAACCTCCCCCAGTGGTGCCTAACTCTAACCTCTACCACCCTGGTGCCTAACCCTAACCTCCCCCTCCCTAGTGCCTAACCCTAACCTCCCCCAGTGGTGCCTAGGCCTAACCTCCCCCACCCTAGTGCCTAAGCCTAACCTCCCCCACCCTAGTGCCTAACTCTAACCTCCCCCAGTGGTGTCTTACCCTAACCTCCCCCACCCTGGTGCCTGACCCTAACCTCCCCCCACCCTGGTGCCTGACCCTAACCTCCCCCCACCCTGGAGCCTAACCCTAACCTCCCCCCACCCTGGAGCCTAACCCTAACCTCCCCCAGTGATGCCTAACCCTAACCTCCCCCAGTGATGCCTAACCCTAACCTCCCCCCACCCTAGTGGCTAACCCTAACCTCCCCCCACCCTAGTGGCTAACCCTAACCTCCCCCACCCAAGTGCCTAACCCTAACCTCCCCCAGTGGTGCCTAACCCTAACCTCCCCCACCCTAGTGCCTAAGCCTAACCTCCCCCACCCTAGTGCCTGACCCTAACCTCCCCCAGTGGTGCCTAACCCTAACCTCCCCCCACCCTAGTGCCTAACCCTAACCTCCCCCCACCCTAGTGCCTAACCTTAACCTCCCCCCACCCTAGTGCCTAACCTTAACCTCCCCCAGTGGTGCCTAACCCTATACTCCCCCACCCTAGTGCCTAAGCCTAACCTCCCCCACCCTAGTGCCTGACCCTAACCTCCCCCAGTGATGCCTAACCCTAACCTCCCCCGACCCTATTACCTAACCCTCCCTTAACTCACCCTAAACCTAGCCCTACTGGGGGGTGCCTAACCCTAATCTCTCTACAGGGTGCCTATACCTAACCCCCCCATCCCCCGGGAAACGATAGATACTGGGTCCGGATGTTTGGGAATCAGACATTTGGGACGCCGACATCCTGATCGCCTTCGGGACATCGGCGTTAGCATTTTGCCAGGAGGCGGGATTCCGACGTCTGTATTTCAGCGCCGGGCATCCCGTCCGCCGGCAATTTAACTACATCCCTTACATACATGTAGTACGTACAATGAGAAGGCTATACAGAGAAATGAGAACATGTGGCACATACAGATATAAGCACACCGTTACTGCGCCATACCATATCCCCCGCCGCCACCGCATAAACCAGACCATGGGGCATATTCAATTCAGTGAGAATAGCAAAAATCACCAACATGCTGGGTTCTTCCTGCAGGATTTCCGCTAGTCAATTAGGTGCGGGGTTTTCCAGTTTTTAGTGGCAGGAGGTTTTTTCCTCGCACCTCTAAAGCAAATCATTCATTTTAGGAAAAAGGAGACTAGTGCCTTACCGTTACGTTTTTCTACAACTCTGGTGCCAGACTCTCCTCTCCAGGCTATTCCCAAACAGTTAAATACAAATACCCACAAAGCTCAGGCTCCTCTACTCTATACCCCACCCCCAGACAGAGGGGCTCAGTTTTTAGTTTGGAAGCCCAGAGCAGGAGCGAGGCAGAGGAGTAGGAGGAGGAAGGCCGGCATACATACAGAACCATCCATACCATGACGAGTACAGCCGGACCGGTCACCAAGGAAACACCCTCGACAGACAGGGGCGTAAGGGTGGGCGTCCTGTGGAGTCGAAAAAAAAAGACTTTACAGGTAAGACATAAGTCTCTTTATATTCTTCCTCCACTAGGTGGCACAGGGGTGACACTGGGACGTCCCAAAGCTGTCCCCAAAGCCCTGTCGGAATGGAAAATGACATGAAAAAGAGTGCTCAAATCATACACCCGCCAGGAAGATGCGATGGGCAGTAGAAGAACTGTCTTCCACGTGAGCCAGCGCAAATCCACCGACTACCGACTCAAACAGAGCAGTCTGCAAAGCTCGGAGAACCAAAGTAAGGTCCCAAGGAGCCACAGGAGACACGAACGGTGGCTGAACATGGAGAACTCCTTGGAAAAAGGTTAGCACTTCTGGCAGCAGAGCAATCTGCCTTTGGAAGATGACCGACGAGGTCGAAACCTGGGCCTTGAAGGACGAGAGCCGGAAACCCAAGTCCAGACCCATCTATAGAAAGGAAAGGATTTGGGAAAGACGAAAATACCTGGGATTAAGACCCCTGGTCGAACACCATGCAAAGCAGGTACACCATAAATACGCGCAAAAGAAGGCTTTCTAGCCTGCAGCATGGTCCCAACAACTCTTCTAGAGAATCCTTTTGCTCTTAGGGTGGATGTTTCAAGAGCCACCCCGTCATAGCGAGCCTGGACATTTCCGGATGGAAACATGGACCTTGAGACAGAAGATACGGCTGCAGCGGAAGCTGCAGAGGGCGTCTACGGCAGGTCCCAGTAGATCTGCATACCATACGCGTCGAAGACAATCCGGATCCACCAGAATCAGAGTGCCTCCTTCCAGCTTGAACTTGCGGAGGACCAGAGGAACCATTGAGATCGGGAAGGGGGGGGCGACGACATCATGTCGATGTCCGGCAGGCCCAAGCGACGGAACAATAGTTGAAAGACGTCTGGATGCAGCGCCCACTCATCTGCATGGACATCCTGACGACTTAGGAAGTCAGTTTGCCGTCTTCATTGAAGGCAATTCAAAATTGGTAAACAGTGCTGGAAGATGACGATCTGCCCAACGAAGAATAAGGCCGACTTCCTGCATAGCTCCTTGACTTCGAGAATGTTGATAGACAGCCGACTCTTAACACGTCCAATGTCCCTGAAACATTAAGTTACTGCACCCCACCCCCGAAGACTTGCATCGGTGGTGAGATGGAACCAATCCTGGATCCAAAATGGGCGTCCCTTGCGGGAGCCACCACAGCTGGGAGAGACCTCCTAAGGAACAAGTAGAGTCTGAGCCTTGAGGTTCTGGTGTGACTTGAGCCATCTTTTTAAAATGAGACCTTGACCGGGAGTGGAACGGACTACTCCACCATATCGAACGTTGAGACAAACGACCCCAGAATCTGCATGCAGGAGTGTACAGACACCAGACGCTGACTAAAAAATCTTTTCTGGAGGGAGGAATACTCGACGAGCTCTGGAATCCAACACTGCTCAAAGGTGGATCATCTTCTGGGATGAGATAGCGTGGATTTCTTCCAACTGATTATCCATTCGTGAGACTGTAGGAGCTCAACAGTCAGATGGATGTGCTCTTTGAGAACTGTCAGAGACTGTGCCAGTAGAAGAAGTTGTCCAGGTATGGTAAAATTCTGACGCCCCTTCGGCGCAGATGTGCTACCGTCACTGCCATGACCTTCGTGAACACACGAGGAGATGTGGACAGACCAAAGGGCAACACTTGAAACTGGTAGTGATTGGTTTGTATTGCAAACCTAAGAAATTGTTGGTAATTGGCTCGTACAGTGATATGCAACTATGCATCCTGCATATCCAATGACGCCATAAAGCCCCCCGGTTCCAAGGCTAGAATGATTGACGGAAGGGTCTCCATGCGGAATCTGGGAATCAGAAGAAATTTGTTCAGATGTTTCAGCTGCAGGAAGGAGCGGCAACTAAGCGCAGCTGCAGGAAGGAGTGGCAACTAAGCGCAGCTGCAGGAAGGAGCGGCAACTAAGCGCAGCTGCAGGAAGGAGCGGCAACTAAGCGCAGCTGCAGGAAGGAGCGGCAACTAAGCGCAGCTGTAGGAAAGAGCGGCAACTAAGCGCAGCTGCAGGAAAGAGCGGCAACTAAGCGCAGCTGCAGGAAAGAGCGGCAACTAAGCGCAGCTGCAGGAAGGAGTCATAAAGGAGACCGAAGCCCAAACTTCACTCTGGCGCTGAGGCAGGCAATGCTGTAAGATGGCCCCCCGGCGTGTAGGAGGGGGAGGAGAGAAGGGAGGAAGCGCACGGGCTTACTGGCAGATAGGGAAAGCGCGTCCCGGGGATGGGGCTAACAGGGAAAGCGCCCGCCTCCCCCTTCTGGTTAAACGCTCAGGGAAATGGCCGCACTGCTACGAAGCAGCCCCTGTACCACACATAGATCCCTGGTGGTCTAGTGGAGAGCCCCCACCAGCCAGCACCGTCGGAAGTCTCCTGCATGCAGGGCGCCGGCTGCTCACCTCTTTGTCCCCGGAGAGTGCCGGCTGCGGCTTGCGGCTCTGTTTACTGGAGACCTCGGCTGCGGCCACTGGCGCTGGGGCGTTGGAGTAGCAGTGGGGGCATCATATAGGACGCCTTCCACTGCACACACAGAAAAACTATTACATAAACTTTTGGGGACCACCTAAAGTAGCCCCCCCAAAATCTGGTGCTCAGCTCCTGCCAGCACCAAACTCAAAACTGAGTGCATATGTATGTGTGTGCGTATTTATTTATTACCAGTTATTAACATAGCGCACACATATTCCGCAGCGCTTTACAGAGTATATTCGGCCATTTACATCCGTCCCTGCCCCAGTGGCACTTACCCCTAGTGTGTATATGTATGTACATGAGATAGGGAATATAGAGAGTCATTTTGTTAGGAGCCAATTAACCTACCAGTATATTTTTGGCGTGTGGGAGGAAACCGGTGTACCCAGAGGAAACCCACGCAAGCACAGGGAGAATATACAAACTCCACACAGTTAGGGCCGTAGTGGGTATCGAACCAACGGCGTATGTATGTGTGTGCATGTGTCTGTGTGCATATTATATATATATATATATATATATATATATATATATATATATATATATATATATATATATATATATGTACAGCCATGGGCAAAAGTTATGAGAATGACACAAGTATTGGGTATCACAGAGTCTGCAGCTTCAGTGTTATTAGACCTTATTGTCAGATGTTACTATGTCAGTGGTTCTCAATCTCGGTCCTCAGGACCCCACACAGTTCACATTTCCCAGGTTACCCAGCAGGAGCACAGGTGTACTCATTACTCACTGACACATTTCCCAGGTCACCCAGCAGGTGCACAGGTGTAGTCATTACTCACTGACACATTTCCCAGGTCACCCAGCAGGAGCACAGGTGTAATCATTACTCACTGACACATTTCCCAGGTCACCCAGCAGGAGCACAGGTGTACTCATTACTCACTGACACATTTCCCAGGTCACCCAGCAGGTGCACAGGTGTAATCATTACTCACTGACACATTTCCCAGGTCACCCAGCAGGTGCACAGGTGTAATCATTGCTCACTGACACATTTCCCAGGTCATATACAAAAAACAAAGTTGCAGAATTTCGGAGGTAGTTTGCATATCAATGGCCAATGATACGGGCCTGCCCACCAGCGTCAAGGTCACCTCATTGAGCAGGTCCCTAGTAATGACAGGTGCCATCATGTATAGGGAAGGGCTCTAAACTGCACACCCTAATAGTAATGACAGGTGCCATCATGTATAAGGAGGGGCTCTAGACTGCGCACCCTAATAGTAATGACAGGTGCCATCATGTATAGGGAGGGGCTCTAGACTGCACACCCTAATAGTAAAGAAAGGTGTCATCATGTATAGGGAGGGGCTCTAGACTGCACACCCTAATAGTAATGAAAGGTGCCATCATGTATAGGGAAGGGCTCTAAACTGCACACCCTAATAGTAATGACAGGTGCCACACATGTATAAGGAGGGGCTCTAGACTGCGCACCCTAATAGTAATGACAGGTGCCATCATGTATAGGGAGGGGCTCTAGATTGCACACCCTAATAGTAATGATAGGTGCCATCATGTATAGGGAGGAGCCCCAGACTGCATGCCCTAATAGTAATGACAGATGTCATCATGTATAGGGAGGAGCCCCAGACTGCACACCCCAATAGTAATGACAGGTACCATCATGTATAGGGAGGGGCTCTAGACTGCACACCCTAATAGTAATGACAGGTGCCATCATGTATAGGGAGGGGCTCTAGACTGCACACCCTAATAGTAATGAAAGGTGCCATCATGTACAGGGAGGGGCTCTAGACTGCACACCCTAATAGTAATGACAGGTGCCATCATGTATAGGGAGGGGCTCTAGACTGCACACCCTAATGGTAATGAAAGGTGCCATCATGTACAGGGAAGGGCTCTAGACTGCACACCCTAATGGTAATGACAGGGGCCATCATGTATAGGGAAGGGCTCGAGACTGTACACCCTAATGGTAATGACAGGTGCCATCATGTATAGGGAGGGGCTCTAGACTGCACACCCTAATGGTAATGACAGGTGCCATCATGTATAGGGAGGGGCTCTAGACTGCACACCCTAATGGTAATGACAGGTGCCATCATGTATAGGGAGGGGCTCTAGACTGCACGCCCTAATAGTAATGACAGGTGCCATCATGTATAGGGAGGGGCTTTAGACTGCACACCCTAATAGTAATGACAGGTGCCATCATGTATAGGGAGGGGCTCTAGACTGCACACCCTAATGGTAATGACAGGTGCCATCATGTACAGGGAAGGGCTCTAGACTGCACACCCTAATAGTAATGAAACTTTAACACTTCACAGTCACCCTTTTTTTCATGTGATGCCCTGGGGAGGTCTTTGGCTGGGCTGACTTTTGGGGTGCCCTGCGTCCCAGATGTGAACCCCAGAGTGTTAGGGACCTGCTCAATGAGGTGACCTTGACGCTGGTGGGCAGGCCCATATCAGTGGCCATTGATATGCAAACTACCTCCGAAATTCTATATAATAAATATAAATGTATACAGTAATGATCGCATAGTGCATCTGCAGTCTAAAGCCCCTCCTTATACATGATGGTACCTGTCATTACTATTAGGGTGTGCAGTCTGGGGCCCCTCCCTATACATGATGGCACCTGTCATTACTATTAGGGTGTGCAGTCTAGAGCCCTTCCCTGTACATGATGGCACTTTCATTACTATTAGGGGGTGCAGTCTAGAGCCCCTCCCTATACATAATGGCACCTTTCATTACTATCAGGGTGTGCAGTCTAGAGCCCCTCCCTATACATGATGGCACCTTTCATTACTATCAGGGTGTGCAATCTAGAGCCCCTCCTGACATTTCCCAGGTCACTAAGCAGGTGCACAGGTGTAATCATTACTCACTGACACATTTTAAAAATCCACAGGTGGAGCTAATTATTACACTTGTGGTTCTGTGAGGAGACCTGGAAAACATGCACTGTTTGGGGTCCTGAGGACCAGAGTTTGAGAACCTGTGTACTATGGTATACTGAAGTAGCATTACATAAGTGTCAGATGTTACTATGGTATACTGAAGTAGCATTACATAAGTGTCAGATGTTACTATGGTATACTGAGGTAACATTACAGCATGACATAAGTGTCAGATGTTACTATGGTATACTGAGGTAACATTACAGCATGACATAAGTGTCAGATGTTACTATGGTATACTGAGGTAATATTACAGCATTACATAAGTGTCAGATGTTACTATGGTATACTGAGGTTACATTACAGCATTACATAAGTGTCAGATGTTACTATGGTATACTGAAGTAGCATTACATAAGTGTCAGATGTTACTATGGTATACTGAGGTAACATTACAGCATGACATAAGTGTCAGATGTTACTATGCTATACTGAGGTAACATTACTGCATGACATAAGTGTCAGATGTTACTATGGTATACTGAGGTAACATTACTGCATTACATAAGTGTCAGATGTTACTATGCTATACTGAGGTAACAGTACAGCATTACATAAGTGTCAGATGTTACTATGGTATACTGAGGTAACATTACTGCATTACATAAGTGTCAGATATTACTATGGTATACTGAAGTAACATTACAGCATGACATAAGTGTCAGATATTACTATGGTATACTGATGTAACATTACAGCATTACATAAGTGTCAGATATTACTATGGTATACTGATGTAATATTACAGCATTACATAAGTGTCTAAGGCTTTTATTGACCATTACATGAAGTTTATGCAGAGAGTGAGTATTTGCAGTGTTGACCCTTCTCTTTCAAGACCTCTGCAATTGGCCCTGGCAGCTGTCACTCACCTTCTGGGCCACATACTGACTGATGGCCGCCCATTCTTACCTAATCAATGCTTGGAGTGTGTCAGAATTTGTGGGTCTTTGTTTGCCAACCCGTCTCTTGAGGATTGATCACAAGTTCTCAATGGGATTAAGGTCTGGGGAGTTTCCTGGCCATGGACCCAACATTTCGATGTTTTGCTCCCCGAGCCACTTAGTGATCACTTTTGCCTCATGGCAAGGTGCTCCATCATGCTGGAGAAGACATTATTCATCACCAAACTGGTCTTGGATGGTTGGGAGAAGTTGCTCTTGGAGGAGGTTTTGGTACCATTCTTTATTCATGGCTGTGTTCTTAGGCAAAATTGTGAGTGATCCCACTCCCTTGCCTGAGAAGCAACCCCACACATGGATGGTCTTAGGATGCGTTACTGTTGGCATGACACATGAATGGTCTCAGGATGCGTTACTGTTGGCATGACACATGAACGGTCTCAGGATGCGTTACTGTTGGCATGACACATGAACGGTCTCAGGATGCGTTACTGTTGGCATGACACATGGACGGTCTCAGGATGCGTTACTGTTGGCATGACACATGAACGGTCTCAGGATGCGTTACTGTTGGCATGACACATGAACGGTCTCAGGATGCGTTACTGTTGGCATGACACATGAACGGTCTCAGGATGCGTTACTGTTGGCATGACACATGAATGGTCTCAGGATGCGTTACTGTTGGCATGACACATGAATGGTCTCAGGATGCGTTACTGTTGGCATGACACATGAATGGTCTCAGGATGCGTTACTGTTGGCATGACACATGAATGGTCTCAGGATGCGTTACTGTTGGCATGACACATGCATGGTCTCAGGATGCGTTACTGTTGGCATGACACATGCATGGTCTCAGGATGCGTTACTGTTGGCATGACACATGAATGGTCTCAGGATGCGTTACTGTTGGCATGACACATGAATGGTCTCAGGATGCGTTACTGTTGGCATGACACATGAATGGTCTCAGGATGCGTTACTGTTGGCATGACACATGGATGGTCTCAGGATGCGTTACTGTTGGCATGACACATGAATGGTCTCAGGATGCGTTACTGTTGGCATGACACATGAATGGTCTCAGGATGCGTTACTGTTGGCATGACACATGAATGGTCTCAGGATGCGTTACTGTTGGCATGACACATGGATGGTCTCAGGATGCGTTACTGTTGGCATGACACATGAACGGTCTCAGGATGCGTTACTGTTGGCATGACACATGAACGGTCTCAGGATGCGTTACTGTTGGCATGACACATGAACGGTCTCAGGATGCGTTACTGTTGGCATGACACATGGATGGTCTCAGGATGCGTTACTGTTGGCATGACACATGGATGGTCTCAGGATGCGTTACTGTTGGCATGACACATGAATGGTCTCAGGATGCGTTACTGTTGGCATGACACATGAATGGTCTCAGGATGCGTTACTGTTGGCATGACACATGAATGGTCTCAGGATGCGTTACTGTTGGCATGAGACATGAATGGTCTCAGGATGCGTTACTGTTGGCATGAGACATGAATGGTCTCAGGATGCGTTACTGTTGGCATGACACATGAATGGTCTCAGGATGCGTTACTGTTGGCATGACACATGAATGGTCTCAGGATGCGTTACTGTTGGCATGACACATGAATGGTCTCAGGATGCGTTACTGTTGGCATGACACATGGATGGTCTCAGGATGCGTTACTGTTGGCATGACACATGGATGGTCTCAGGATGCGTTACTGTTGGCATGACACATGGATGGTCTCAGGATGCGTTACTGTTGGCATGACACATGAATGGTCTCAGGATGCGTTACTGTTGGCATGACACATGAATGGTCTCAGGATGCGTTACTGTTGGCATGACACATGAATGGTCTCAGGATGCGTTACTGTTGGCATGACACATGGATGGTCTCAGGATGCGTTACTGTTGGCATGACACATGAATGGTCTCAGGATGCGTTACTGTTGGCATGACACATGAATGGTCTCAGGATGCGTTACTGTTGGCATGACACATGGATGGTCTCAGGATGCGTTACTGTTGGCATGACACATGAATGGTCTCAGGATGCGTTACTGTTGGCATGACACATGAATGGTCTCAGGATGCGTTACTGTTGGCATGACACATGAATGGTCTCAGGATGCGTTACTGTTGGCATGACACATGGATGGTCTCAGGATGCGTTACTGTTGGCATGACACATGAACGGTCTCAGGATGCGTTACTGTTGGCATGACACATGAACGGTCTCAGGATGCGTTACTGTTGGCATGACACATGGACGGTCTCAGGATGCGTTACTGTTGGCATGACACATGAACGGTCTCAGGATGCGTTACTGTTGGCATGACACATGAATGGTCTCAGGATGCGTTACTGTTGGCATGACACATGAATGGTCTCAGGATGCGTTACTGTTGGCATGACACATGAATGGTCTCAGGATGCGTTACTGTTGGCATGAGACATGAATGGTCTCAGGATGCGTTACTGTTGGCATGACACATGAATGGTCTCAGGATGCGTTACTGTTGGCATGACACATGAATGGTCTCAGGATGCTTTACTGTTGGCATGACACATGAATGGTCTCAGGATGCGTTACTGTTGGCATGACACATGAATGGTCTCAGGATGCGTTACTGTTGGCATGACACATGAATGGTCTCAGGATGCGTTACTGTTGGCATGACACATGAATGGTCTCAGGATGCGTTACTGTTGGCATGACACATGAATGGTCTCAGGATGCGTTACTGTTGGCATGACACATGGATGGTCTCAGGATGCGTTACTGTTGGCATGACACATGAATGGTCTCAGGATGCGTTACTGTTGGCATGACACATGTATGGTCTCAGGATGCGTTACTGTTGGCATGACACATGCATGGTCTCAGGATGCGTTACTGTTGGCATGACACATGAACGGTCTCAGGATGCGTTACTGTTGGCATGACACATGAATGGTCTCAGGATGCGTTACTGTTGGCATGACACATGAATGGTCTCAGGATGCGTTACTGTTGGCATGACACATGAATGGTCTCAGGATGCGTTACTGTTGGCATGACACATGGATGGTCTCAGGATGCGTTACTGTTGGCATGACACATGGATGGTCTCAGGATGCGTTACTGTTGGCATGACACATGGATGGTCTCAGGATGCTTTACTGTTGGCATGACACAGGAAGAAGACTTTTGGAGGATGGTCTGGTGTCAAGAAGGGCAGCAAAGAAGCCACTTCTCTCCAGGAAAAATATCAGGGACAGACTGATATTATGCAAAAGATACAGGGATTGGACTGCTGAGGACTGGGGTAAAGTTATTTTCTCTGATGAATCCCGTCAGATTGTTTGCGGCATCTGGAAAAATGCTTGTCCGAAGTAGGAAAGGTGAGCGCTACCATCAGTCCTGTGTCATGCCAACAGTAACGTATCCTGAGACCATCCATGTGTGGGGTTACTTCTCAGCCAAGGAAGTGGGATCACTCACAATTTTGCCTTCTTTGGAAAAAAATGGTCACACCTGACAAAAGTCTAAAAATACTCAAGCAGCAGACTTTGTGATACCCATTACTTGTGTCATTCTCATAACTTTTGGCCATGGCTGTATGTGTGTGCGCAACTCCGTGCCCCCCACCCACACCCTCCCTGTAAGCGGCGGTGGGAGAACTACATCTCCCAGCAGCACTTGCTCCTCCTGCCAGCCCCCTGGACTCCCAGCAGCCACAGAGACCGCCAGAGACACCCGGACACAAGTACATGTACCGCAGGGTTTTTCAGCACTGAAAACCCCGCAACCATAATATTTTTATTATTGAATACCGCGGGTCTTGGTAGCGCGCATACCCAAGGTAATGCAAAATTATGAGCAAGGTTTTTACCTCGCGCCCAATTGAATATGCCCCCATGACTCTCCATAAAACTGCAGAAACCACAAAATCTCCAACTGCTGCTTTTCCCAGTAACCGGGGTAAATGCCCCTCAAGGCAGATCTACTCACCGAGATCCCTGTGGATGACGGGCAGTGGAACTTGCGGCAGGACTTCCTTTACACGCTGAGCCATATCACATGCTTCCTGAGACAGAGAGGAGGAGAGCGGAGTCCGACGTGGGGGATCTCTACTCCGTCTTTTCAGATGCTCCGACCTATCCGCAGCTGTGTGACTTGTTCCCTGAACACCCAGTGAGAGAGCCAATGACTGCCAAGGAGAGAAACACCAGCAAACTAGTTACGAGAGCAAAGTAGAAGCAGGAATAGAGGCTAAGGACAGGGGAGGAGGGGCCCCCCGGGGAAGGCTAAGGACAGGGGAGGAGGGGCCCCCCGGGGAAGGCTAAGGACAGGGGAGGCGGGGCCCCCCGGGGAAGTCTAAGGACAGGGGAGGAGGGGCCCCCCGGGGAAGGCTAAGGACAGGGGAGGAGGGGCCCCCCGGGGAAGGCTAAGGACAGGGGAGGAGGGGCCCCCCGGGGAAGGCTAAGGACAGGGGAGGAGGGGCCCCCCGGGGAAGGCTAAGGACAGGGGAGGAGGGGCCCCCCGGGGAAGGCTAAGGACAGGGGAGGGGCCCCCCGGGGAAGGCTAAGGACAGGGGAGGAGGGGCCCCCCGGGGAAGGCTAAGGACAGGGGAGGAGGGGCCCCCCGGGGAAGGCTAAGGACAGGGGAGGAGGGGCCCCCCGGGGAAGGCGAAGGACAGGGGAGGAGGGGCCCCCCGGGGAAGGCGAAGGACAGGGGAGGAGGGGCCCCCCGGGGAAGGCGAAGGACAGGGGAGGAGGGGCCCCCCGGGGAAGGCGAAGGACAGGGGAGGAGGGGCCCCCCGGGGAAGGCGAAGGACAGGGGAGGAGGGGCCCCCCGGGGAAGGCGAAGGACAGGGGAGGAGGGGCCCCCCGGGGAAGGCGAAGGACAGGGGAGGAGGGGCCCCCCGGGGAAGGCGAAGGACAGGGGAGAAGGGGCCCCCCGGGGAAGGCGAAGGACAGGGGAGGAGGGGCCCCCCGGGGAAGGCGAAGGACAGGGGAGGAGGGGCCCCCCGGGGAAGGCGAAGGACAGGGGAGGAGGGGCCCCCCGGGGAAGGCGAAGGACAGGGGAGGAGGGGCCCCCCGGGGAAGGCGAAGGACAGGGGAGGAGGGGCCCCCCGGGGAAGGCGAAGGACAGGGGAGGAGGGGCCCCCCGGGGAAGGCGAAGGACAGGGGAGGAGGGGCCCCCCGGGGAAGGCGAAGGACAGGGGAGGAGGGGCCCCCCGGGGAAGGCGAAGGACAGGGGAGGAGGGGCCCCCCGGGGAAGGCGAAGGACAGGGGAGGAGGGGCCCCCCGGGGAAGGCGAAGGACAGGGGAGGAGGGGCCCCCCGGGGAAGGCGAAGGACAGGGGAGGAGGGGCCCCCCCGGGGAAGGCGAAGGACAGGGGAGGAGGGGCCCCCCGGGGAAGGCGAAGGACAGGGGAGTAGAGGCCACGGGAAAGGAGAAGGACGGGGAGCAGAGGCCACGGGAAAGGAGAAGGACGGGGAGCAGAGGCCCCGGGAGACTAAGACAGGGAAGTATCATCATCCTGTCACACCCCACTCCCATCCTTTATGGTTACTGATCTTATACACTGATCTCTGTATCATCATCATCCAGTCACCCGTCACACCCCACTCCCATCCCCTCATCCTGTACAGTTACTGATCTTATACACTGATCTCTGTACCATCATCATCATCCAGTCACCTGTCACACCCCACTCCCATCCCCTCATCCTGTACAGTTACTGATCTTATACACTGATCTCTGTATCATCATCATCATCATCATCCAGTCACCTGTCACACCCCACTCCCATCCCCTCATCCTGTACAGTTACTGATCTTATACACTGATCTCTGTATCATCATCATCATCATCATCCAGTCACCTGTCACACCCCACTCCCATCCTCTCATCCTGTACAGTTACTGATCTTATACACTGATCTCTGTATCATCATCATCATCCAGTCACCTGTCACACCCCACTCCCATCCCCTCATCCTGTACAGTTACTGATCTTATACACTGATCTCTGTATCATCATCATCATCCAGTCACCTGTCACACCCCACTCCCATCCTCTCATCCTGTACAGTTACTGATCTTATACACTGATCTCTGTATCATCATCATCATCCAGTCACCTGTCACACCCCACTCCCATCCCCTCATCCTGTACAGTTACTGATCTTATACACTGATCTCTGTATTATCATCATCATCATCATCCAGTCACCTGTCACACCCCACTCCCATCCCCTCATCCTGTACAGTTACTGATCTTACACACTGATCTCTGTATCATCATCATCATGTCACCTATCACACCCCACTCCCATCCCCTCATCCTGTACAGTTACTGATCTTATACACTGATCTCTGTATCATCATCATCATCATCCAGTCACCGGTCACCGGTCACACCCCACTCCCATCCCCTCATCCTGTACAGTTACTGATCTTATACACTGATCTCTGTATTATCATCATCATCATCATCATCATCATCCAGTCACCGGTCACACCCCACTCCCATCCCCTCATCCTGTACAGTTACTGATCTTATACACTGATCTCTGTATCATCATCATCATCATGTCACCTGTCACACCCCACTCCCATCCCCTCATCCTGTACAGTTACTGATCTTATACACTGATCTCTGTATTATCATCATCATCATCATCCAGTCACCGGTCACACCCCACTCCCATCCCCTCATCCTGTACAGTTACTGATCTTATACACTGATCTCTGTATCATCATCATCATCATCCAGTCACCGGTCACATCCCACTCCCATCCCCTCATCCTGTACAGTTACTGATCTTATACACTGATCTCTGTATCATCATCATCCAGTCACCTGTCACACCCCACTCCCATCCCCTCATCCTGTACAGTTACTGATCTTATACACTGATCTCTGTATCATCATCATCATCATCATCATCCAGTCACCTGTCACACCCCACTCCCATCCTCTCATCCTGTACAGTTACTGATCTTATACACTGATCTCTGTATCATCATCAAGTCACCTGTCACACCCCACTCCCATCCCCTCATCCTGTACAGTTACTGATCTTATACACTGATCTCTGTATCATCATCATCCAGTCACCTGTCACACCCCACTCCCATCCTCTCATCCTGTACAGTTACTGATCTTATACACTGATCTCTGTATCATCATCATCATCCAGTCACCTGTCACACCCCACTCCCATCCCCTCATCCTGTACAGTTACTGATCTTATACACTGATCTCTGTATTATCATCATCATCATCATCCAGTCACCTGTCACACCCCACTCCCATCCCCTCATCCTGTACAGTTACTGATCTTACACACTGATCTCTGTATCATCATCATCATGTCACCTATCACACCCCACTCCCATCCCCTCATCCTGTACAGTTACTGATCTTATACACTGATCTCTGTATCATCATCATCATGTCACCTATCACACCCCACTCCCATCCCCTCATCCTGTACAGTTACTGATCTTATACACTGATCTCTGTATCATCATCATCATCATCCAGTCACCGGTCACCGGTCACACCCCACTCCCATCCCCTCATCCTGTACAGTTACTGATCTTATACACTGATCTCTGTATTATCATCATCATCATCATCATCATCATCATCCAGTCACCGGTCACACCCCACTCCCATCCCCTCATCCTGTACAGTTACTGATCTTATACACTGATCTCTGTATCATCATCATCATCATCCAGTCACCTGTCACACCCCACTCCCATCCCCTCATCCTGTACAGTTACTGATCTTATACACTGATCTCTGTATTATCATCATCATCATCATCCAGTCACCGGTCACACCCCACTCCCATCCCCTCATCCTGTACAGTTACTGATCTTATACACTGATCTCTGTATCATCATCATCATCATCCAGTCACCGGTCACATCCCACTCCCATCCCCTCATCCTGTACAGTTACTGATCTTATACACTGATCTCTGTATCATCATCATCCAGTCACCTGTCACACCCCACTCCCATCCCCTCATCCTGTACAGTTACTGATCTTATACACTGATCTCTGTATCATCATCATCATCATCCAGTCACCTATCACACCCCACTCCCATCCCCTCATCCTGTACAGTTACTGATCTTATACACTGATCTCTGTATCATCATCATCATCCAGTCACCTGTCACACCCCACTCCCATCCTCTCATCCTGTACAGTTACTGATCTTATACACTGATCTCTGTATCATCATCATCATCATCATCATCATCCAGTCACCTATCACACCCCACTCCCATCCCCTCATCCTGTACAGTTACTGATCTTATACACTGATCTCTGTATCATCATCATCATCATCATCATCCAGTCACCTGTCACACCCCACTCCCATCCCCTCATCCTGTACAGTTACTGATCTTATACACTGATCTCTGTATCATCATCATCATCCAGTCACCTGTCACACCCCACTCCCATCCCCTCATCCTGTACAGTTACTGATCTTATACACTGATCTCTGTATCATCATCATCATCCAGTCACCTGTCACACCCCACTCCCATCCTCTCATCCTGTACAGTTACTGATCTTATACACTGATCTCTGTATCATCATCATCATCATCCAGTCACCTGTCACACCCCACTCCCATCCCCTCATCCTGTACAGTTACTGATCTTATACACTGATCTCTGTATCATCATCATCATCCAGTCACCTGTCACACCCCACTCCCATCCCCTCATCCTGTACAGTTACTGATCTTATACACTGATCTCTGTATCATCATCATCATCATCCAGTCACCTGTCACACCCCACTCCCATCCCCTCATCCTGTATAGTTACTGATCTTATACACTGATCTCTGTATCATCATCATCCAGTCACCTGTCACACCCCACTCCCATCCCCTCATCCTGTACAGTTACTGATCTTATACACTGATCTCTGTATCATCATCATCATCATCATCCAGTCACCTGTCACACCCCACTCCCATCCTCTCATCCTGTACAGTTACTGATCTTATACACTGATCTCTGTATCATCATCATCATCATCCAGTCACCTGTCACACCCCACTCCCATCCCCTCATCCTGTACAGTTACTGATCTTATACACTGATCTCTGTATCATCATCATCATCATCATCATCATCATCCAGTCACCTGTCACACCCCACTCCCATCCCCTCATCCTGTATAGTTACTGATCTTATACACTGATCTCTGTATCATCATCATCATCATCCAGTCACCTGTCACACCCCACTCCCATCCTCTCATCCTGTACAGTTACTGATCTTATACACTGATCTCTGTATCATCATCATCATCATCCAGTCACCTGTCACACCCCACTCCCATCCCCTCATCCTGTACAGTTACTGATCTTATACACTGATCTCTGTATCATTATCATCATCATCATCCAGTCACCTGTCACACCCCACTCCCATCCCCTCATCCTGTACAGTTACTGATCTTATACACTGATCTCTGTATCATCATCATCATCATCATGTCACCTGTCCCACCCCACTCCCATCCCCTCATCCTGTACAGTTACTGATCTTATACACTGATCTCTGTATCATCATCATCATCATCATCCAGTCACCTGTCACACCCCACTCCCATCCCCTCATCCTGTACAGTTACTGATCTTATACACTGATCTATGTATCATCATCATCATCATCATCCAGTCACCTGTCACACCCCACTCCCATCCCCTCATCCTGTACAGTTACTGATCTTATATACTGATCTCTGTATCATCATCATCCAGTCACCTGTCACACCCCACTCCCTTCCTCTCATCCTGTACAGTTACGGATCTTATACACTGATCTCTGTATCATCATCATCATCATCCAGTCACCTGTCACACCCCACTCCCATCCTCTCATCCTGTACAGTTACTGATCTTATACACTGATCTCTGTATCATCATCATCATCCAGTCACCTGTCACACCCATCCCCTCATCCTGTACAGTTACTGATCTTATACACTGATCTCTGTATCATCATCATCATCATCATCCAGTCACCTGTCACACCCCACTCCCATCCCCTCATCCTGTACAGTTACTGATCTTATACACTGATCTCTGTATCATCATCATCCAGTCACCTGTCTCACCCCACTCCCATCCCCTCATCCTGTACAGTTACTGATCTTATACACTGATCTCTGTATCATCATCATCATCCAGTCACCTGTCACACCCCACTGCCATCCTCTCATCCTGTACAGTTACTGATCTTATACACTGATCTCTGTATCATCATCATCATCATCCAGTCACCTGTCACACCCCACTCCCATCCTCTCATCCTGTACAGTTACTGATCTTATACACTGATCTCTGTATCATCATCATCATCATCCAGTCACCTGTCACACCCCACTCCCATCCCCTCCTCCTGTACAGTTACTGATCTTATACACTGATCTCTGTATCATCATCATCATCATCCAGTCACCTGTCACACCCCACTCCCATCCCCTCATCCTGTACAGTTACTGATCTTATACACTGATCTCTGTATCATCATCATCATCATCATCATCATCCAGTCACCTGTCACACCCCACTCCCATCCTCTCATCCTGTACAGTTACTGATCTTATACACTGATCTCTGTATCATCATCATCATCATCATCATCCAGTCACCTGTCACACCCCACTCCCATCCCCTCATCCTGTACAGTTACTGCTCTTATACACTGATCTCTGTATCATCATCATCATCCAGTTACCTGTCACACCCCACTCCCATCCCCTCATCCTGTACAGTTACTGATCTTATACACTGATCTCTGTATCATCATCATCCAGTCACCTGTCACACCCCACTCCCATCCCCTCATCCTGTACAGTTACTGATCTTATACACTGATCTCTGTATCATCATCATCATCATCCAGTCACCTGTCACACCCCACTCCCATCCCCTCATCCTGTACAGTTACTGATCTTATACACTGATCTCTGTATCATCATCATCATCATCCAGTCACCTGTCACACCCCACTCCCATCCCCTCATCCTGTACAGTTACTGATCTTATACACTGATCTCTGTATCATCATCATCATCATCATCCAGTCACCTGTCACACCCCACTCCCATCCCCTCATCCTGTACAGTTACTGATCTTATACACTGATCTCTGTATCATCATCATCATCATCATCCAGTCACCTGTCACACCCCACTCCCATCCCCTCATCCTGTACAGTTACTGACCTTATACACTGATCTCTGTATCATCATCATCATCCAGTCACCTGTCACACCCCACTCCCATCCCCTCATCCTGTACAGTTACTGATCTTATACACTGATCTCTGTATCATCATCATCATCATCCAGTCACCTGTCACACCCCACTCCCATCCCCTCATCCTGTACAGTTACTGATCTTATACACTGATCTCTGTATCATCATCATCCAGTCACCTGTCACACCCCACTCCCATCCCCTCATCCTGTACAGTTACTGATCTTATACACTGATCTCTGTATCATCATCATCATCATCCAGTCACCTGTCACACCCCACTCCCATCCCCTCATCCTGTACAGTTACTGATCTTATACACTGATCTCTGTATCATCATCATCATCCAGTCACCTGTCACACCCCACTCCCATCCTCTCATCCTGTACAGTTACTGATCTTATACACTGATCTCTGTATCATCATCATCATCATCCAGTCACCTGTCACACCCCACTCCCATCCCCTCATCCTGTACAGTTACTGATCTTATACACTGATCTCTGTATCATCATCATCATCATCCAGTCACCTGTCACACCCCACTCCCATCCCCTCATCCTGTACAGTTACTGATCTTATACACTGATCTCTGTATCATCATCATCATCATCATCCAGGCACCTGTCACACCCCACTCCCATCCTCTCATCCTGTATAGTTACTGATCTTATACACTGATCTCTGTATCATCATCATCATCATCATCATCCAGTCACCTGTCACACCCCACTCCCATCCCCTCATCCTGTACAGTTACTGATCTTATACACTGATCTCTGTATCATCATCATCATCATCATCATCCAGTCACCTATCACACCCCACTCCCATCCCCTCATCCTGTACAGTTACTGATCTTATACACTGATCTCTGTATCATCATCATCCAGTCACTGGTCACACCCCACTCCCATCCCCTCATCCTGTACAGTTACTGATCTTATACACTGATCTCTGTATCATCATCATCATCCAGTCACCTGTCACACCCCACTCCCATCCCCTCATCCTGTACAGTTACTGATCTTATACACTGATCTCTGTATCATCATCATCATCCAGTCACCTGTCACACCCCACTCCCATCCCCTCATCCTGTACAGTTACTGATCTTATACACTGATCTCTGTATCATCATCATCATCATCCAGTCACCTGTCACATCCCACTCCCATCCCCTCATCCTGTACAGTTACTGATCTTATACACTGATCTCTGTATCATCATCATCCAGTCACCTGTCACACCCCACTCCCATCCCCTCATCCTGTACAGTTACTGATCTTATACACTGATCTCTGTATCATCATCATCCAGTCACCTGTCACACCCCACTCCCATCCCCTCATCCTGTACAGTTACTGATCTTATACACTGATCTCTGTATCATCATCATCATCATCATCCAGTCACCTGTCACATCCCACTCCCATCCTCTCATCCTGTACAGTTACTGATCTTATACACTGATCTCTGTATCATCATCATCATCATCATCATCCAGTCACCTGTCACACCCCACTCCCATCCCCTCATCCTGTACAGTTACTGATCTTATACACTGATCTCTGTATCATCATCATCATCCAGTCACCGGTCACACCCCACTCCCATCCTCTCATCCTGTACAGTTACTGATCTTATACACTGATCTCTGTATCATCATCATCATCATCATCCAGTCACCTGTCACACCCCACTCCCATCCCCTCATCCTGTACAGTTACTGATCTTATACACTGATCTCTGTATCATCATCATCATCATCCAGTCACCTGTCACACCCCACTCCCATCCTGTACAGTTACTGATCTTATACACTGATCTCTGTATCATCATCATCCAGTCACCTGTCACACCCCACTCCCATCCTCTCATCCTGTACAGTTACTGATCTTATACACTGATCTCTGTATCATCATCCAGTCACCTGTCACACCCCACTCCCATCCTCTCATCCTGTACAGTTACTGATCTTATACACTGATCTCTATATCATCATCATCATCATCCAGTCACCTGTCACACCCCACTCCCATCCCCTCATCCTGTACAGTTACTGATCCTATACACTGATCTCTGTATTATCATCATCATCATCATCATCATCCAGTCACCTGTCACACCCCACTCCCATCCCCTCATCCTGTACAGTTACTGATCTTATACACTGATCTCTGTATCATCATCATCATCCAGTCACCTGTCACACCCCACTCCCATCCCCTCATCCTGTACAGTTACTGATCTTATACACTGATCTCTGTATCATCATCATCATCATCATCCAGTCACCTGTCACACCCCACTCCCATCCCCTCATCCTGTACAGTTACTGATCTTATACACTGATCTCTGTATCATCATCATCATCCAGTCACCTGTCACACCCCACTCCCATCCCCTCATCCTGTACAGTTACTGATCTTATATACTGATCTCTGTATCATCATCATCATCATCCAGTCACCTGTCACACCCCACTCCCATCCTCTCATCCTGTACAGTTACTGATCTTATACACTGATCTCTGTATCATCATCATCATCATCATCATCATCATCCAGGCACCTGTCACACCCCACTCCCATCCCCTCATCCTGTACAGTTACTGATCTTATATACTGATCTCTGTATCATCATCATCATCCAGTCACCTGTCACACCCCACTCCCATCCCCTCATCCTGTACAGTTACTGATCTTATACACTGATCTCTGTATCATCATCATCATCCAGTCACCTGTCACACCCCACTCCCATCCTCTCATCCTGTACAGTTACTGATCTTATACACTGATCTCTGTATCATCATCATCATCATCATCCAGTCACCTGTCACACCCCACTCCCATCCCCTCATCCTGTACAGTTACTGATCTTATACACTGATCTCTGTATCATCATCATCATCATCATCATCCAGTCACCTGTCACATCCCACTCCCATCCCCTCATCCTGTACAGTTACTGATCTTATACACTGATCTCTGTATCATCATCATCATCATCCAGTCACCTGTCACACCCCACTCCCATCCCCTCATCCTGTACAGTTACTGATCTTATACACTGATCTCTGTATCATCATCATCATCATCATCATCCAGTCACCTGTCACACCCCACTCCCATCCCCTCATCCTGTACAGTTACTGATCTTATACACTGATCTCTGTATCATCATCATCATCATCCAGTCACCTGTCACACCCCACTCCCATCCCCTCATCCTGTATAGTTACTGATCTTATACACTGATCTCTGTATCATCATCATCATCATCATCCAGTCACCTGTCACACCCACTCCCATCCCCTCATCCTGTACAGTTACTGATCTTATACACTGATCTCTGTATCATCATCATCATCATCCAGTCACCTGTCACACCCCACTCCCATCCCCTCATCCTGTATAGTTACTGATCTTATACACTGATCTCTGTATCATCATCATCATCATCATCCAGTCACCTGTCACACCCCACTCCCATCCTCTCATCCTGTACAGTTACTGATCTTATACACTGATCTCTGTATCATCATCATCATCCAGTCACCTGTCACACCCCACTCCCATCCCCTCATCCTGTACAGTTACTGATCTTATACACTGATCTCTGTATCATCATCATCATCATCCAGTCACCTGTCACACCCCACTCCCATCCCCTCATCCTGTACAGTTACTGATCTTATACACTGATCTCTGTATCATCATCATCATCATCCAGTCACCTGTCACACCCCACTCCCATCCCCTCATCCTGTACAGTTACTGATCTTATACACTGATCTCTGTATCATCATCATCATCATCATCATCATCCAGTCACCTGTCACACCCCACTCCCATCCCCTCATCCTGTACAGTTACTGATCTTATACACTGATCTCTGTATCATCATCATCATCCAGTCACCTGTCACACCCCACTCCCATCCCCTCATCCTGTACAGTTACTGATCTTATACACTGATCTCTGTATCATCATCATCATCATCCAGTCACCTGTCACACCCCACTCCCATCCCTCATCCTGTATAGTTACTGATCTTATACACTGATCTCTGTA
The DNA here is from genome assembly GCA_031769625.1 of Taudactylus pleione. NCBI lineage: Eukaryota > Metazoa > Chordata > Amphibia > Anura > Myobatrachidae > Taudactylus > Taudactylus pleione. Next base: position 1,834 of record JAUIMM010001732.1, on the reverse strand, counting down.
TCATCATCATCCAGTCACCTGTCACACCCCACTCCCATCCCCTCATCCTGTACAGTTACTGATCTTATACACTGATCTCTGTATCATCATCATCATCATCATCCAGTCACCTGTCACACCCCACTCCCATCCTCTCATCCTGTACAGTTACTGATCTTATACACTGATCTCTGTATCATCATCATCATCATCCAGTCACCTGTCACACCCACTCCCATCCCCTCATCCTGTACAGTTACTGATCTTATACACTGATCTCTGTATCATCATCATCATCATCATCATGTCACCTGTCACACCCCACTCCCATCCCCTCATCCTGTACAGTTACTGATCTTATACACTGATCTCTGTATCATCATCATCATCATCCAGTCACCTGTCCACACCCCACTCCCATCCCCTAATCCTGTACAGTTACTGATCTTATACACTGATCTCTGTATCATCATCATCATCATCATCCAGTCACCTGTCACACCCCACTCCCATCCCCTCATCCTGTACAGTTACTGATCTTATACACTGATCTCTGTATCATCATCATCATCATCCAGTCACCTGTCACACCCCACTCCCATCCCCTCATCCTGTACAGTTACTGATCTTATACACTGATCTCTGTATCATCATCATCATCATCCAGTCACCTGTCACACCCCACTCCCATCCCCTCATCCTGTACAGTTACTGATCTATACACTGATCTCTGTATCATCATCATCATCATCCAGTCACCTGTCACACCCCACTCCCATCCTCTCATCCTGTACAGTTACTGATCTTATACACTGATCTCTGTATCATCATCATCATCCAGTCACCTGTCACACCCCACTCCCATCCCCTCATCCTGTACAGTTACTGATCTTATACACTGATCTCTGTATAATCATCATCATCATCATCCAGTCACCTGTCACACCCCACTCCCATCCCCTCATCCTGTACAGTTACTGATCTTATACACTGATCTCTGTATCATCATCATCATCATCCAGTCACCTGTCACACCCCACTCCCATCCCCTCATCCTGTACAGTTACTGATCTTATACACTGATCTCTGTATCATCATCATCATCATCATCCAGTCACCTGTCACACCCCACTCCCATCCTCTCATCCTGTACAGTTACTGATCTTATACACTGATCTCTGTTATCATCATCATCATCATCCAGTCACCTGTCACACCCCACTCCCATCCCCTCATCCTGTACAGTTACTGATCTTATACACTGATCTCTGTATCATCATCATCATCATCCAGTCACCTGTCACATCCCACTCCCATCCTCTCATCCTGTACAGTTACTGATCTTATACACTGATCTCTGTATCATCATCATCATCAAGTCACCTGTCACACCCCACTCCCATCCCCTCATCCTGTACAGTTACTGATCTTATACACTGATCTCTGTATCATCATCATCATCATCATCATCCAGTCACCTGTCACACCCCACTCCCATCCCTCATCCTGTACAGTTACTGATCTTATACACTGATCTCTGTATCATCATCATCATCATCATCATCATCAGTCACCTGTCACACCCCACTCCCATCCCTCATCCTGTACAGTTACTGATCCTATACACTGATCTCTGTATCATCATCATCATCCAGTCACCTGTCACACCCCACTCCCATCCCTCATCCTGTACAGTTACTGATCTTATACACTGATCTCTGTATCATCATCATCATCATCCAGTCACCTGTCACACCCCACTCCCATCCCCTCATCCTGTACAGTTACTGATCTTATACACTGATCTCTGTATCAATCATCATCCAGTCACCTGTCACACCCCACTCCAATCCCC
>JAUIMM010001731.1:0-116914 GCA_031769625.1 Taudactylus pleione | reverse complement strand
GTGCTGGGAGCTGTGTTATTCCCCTCATATATCACTGTACAGTCCCTCCCCCTATATAATAATAATACCACATATCAGTGTGTGCTGGGGGCTGTGTTATTCCCCTCATATATCACTGTACAGTCCCCTCCCCCTATATAATAATAATACCACATATCAGTGTGTGCTGGGGGCTGTGTTATTCCCCTCATATATCACTGTATGGTCCCCTCTCCCCTATATAATAATAATACCACATAATCAGTGTGTGCTGGGAGATGTGTTATTCCCCCTCATATATCACTGTACAGTCCCCTCTCCCCCTGTATAATAATAATACCACATATCAGTGTGTGCTGGGAGCTGTGTTATTCCGCTCATATATCACTGTACAGTCCCCTCTCCCCTATATAATAATAATAGCACATAGTGTGTGCTGGGAGCGGTGTTATTCCCCCTCATATATCACTGTACAGTCCCCTCTCCCTATATAATAATAATACCACATATCAGTGTGTGCTGGGAGCTGTGTTATTCCCCTCATATATCACTGTACAGTCCCCTCTCCCCTATATAATAATAATACCACATATCAGTGTGTGCTGGGAGCTGTGTTATTCCCCCATATATCACTGTACAGTCCCCTCTCCCCTATATAATAATATCACATATCAGTGTGTGCTGGGAGCTGTGTATTCCCCTCATATATCACTGTACAGTCCCCTCTCCCCTATATAATAATAATAGCACATATCAGTGTGTGCTGGGAGCTGTGTTATTCCCCCTCATATTATCACTGTACAGTCCCCTCTCCTCTATATAATAATAGCACATATCAGTGTGTGCTGGGAGCTGTGTTATTCCCCCTCATATATCACTGTACAGTCCCTCTCCCCTATATAATAATATACCACATATCAGATGTGTGCTGGGAGCTGTGTTATTCCCCTCATATATCACTGTACAGTCCCCTCTCCCCTATATAATTAATAATAGCACATATCAGTGTGTGCTGGGAGCTGTGTTATTCCCCCTCATATCACTGTACGGTCCCCCTCTCCCACTATATAATAATACCACATAGTGTGTGCTGGGAGCTGTGTTATTCCCCCTCATATATCACTGTACAGTCCCCTCTCCCCTGTATAATAATAATACCACATATCAGTGTGTGCTGGGAGCTGTGTTATTCCCCCTCATATATCACTGTACGGTCCCCCTCTCCCCTATATAATAATACCACATATCAGTGTGTGCTGGAGCTGTGTTATTCCCCCTCATATATCACTGTACAGTCCCCTCTCCCCTATATAATAATACCACATATCACTGTGTGCTGGGAGCTGTGTTATTCCCCCTCATATATCAGTGTACAGTCCTCTCTCCCCTATATAATAATAATACCACATATCAGTGTGTGCTGGGAGCTGTATTATTCCCCCTCATATATCACTGTACAGTCCCCTCTCCCCTATATAATAATAATACCACATATCAGTGTGTGCTGGGAGCTGTGTTATTCCCCTCATATATCACTGTACAGTCCCTCTCTCCCTATATAATAATAATAGCACATATCAGTGTGTGCTGGGAGCTGTGTTATTCCCCTCATATATAACTGTACAGTCCCCTCTCGCCTTTATAATAATAATATCACATATCAGTGTGTGCTGGGAGCTGTGTTATTCCCCCTCATATATCACTGTACAGTCCCCTCTCCCCTATATAATAATAATAGCACATATCAGTGTGTGCGGGAGCTGTGTTATTCCCCCTCATATATCACTGTACAGTCCCCTCTCCTATATAATAATAATAGCACATATCAGTGTGTGCTGGGAGCTGTGTTATTCCCCCTCATATATCACTGTACAGTCCCCTCTCCCCTATATAATAATATACCACATATCAGTGTGTGCTGGGAGCTGTGTTATTCCCCTCATATATCACTGTACAGTCCTCTCTCCCTATATAATAATAATAGCACATATCAGTGTGTGCTGGGAGCTGTGTTTTCCCCCTCATATATCACTGTACAGTCCTCTCCCCTATATAATAATAATAGCACATATCAGTGTGTGCTGGGAGCTGTGTTATTCCCCCTCATATATCACTGTACATTCCCTCTCCCTATATAATAATAATACCACATATCAGTGTGTGCTGGGAACTGTGTTATTCCCCCTCATATATCACTGTACAGTCCCCTCTCCCCTATATAATAATAATAGCACATATCAGTGTGTGCTGGGAGCTGTGTTTTCCCCCTCATATATCACTGTACAGTCCTCTCCCCTATATAATAATAATAGCACATATCAGTGTGTGCTGGGAGCTGTGTTATTCCCCCTCATATATCACTGTACAGTCCTCTCTCCCTATATAATAATAATAGCACATATCAGTGTGTGCTGGGAGCTGTGTTATTCCCCCTCATATATCACTGTACAGTCCCCTCTCCCCCTATATAATAATATACCACATATCAGTGTGTGCTGGGAGCTGTGTTTTCCCCCCTCATATATCACTGTACAGTCCTCTCCCCTATATAATAATAATAGCACATATCAGTGTGTGCTGGGAGCTGTGTTATTCCCCCTCATATATCACTGTACAGTCCTCTCCCCTATATAATAATAATACCACATATCAGTGTGTGCTGGGAGCTGTGTTATTCCCCCTCATATATGACTGTATGGTCCCCTCTCCCCTTATATAATAATAATAGCACATATCAGTGGTGTGCTGGGAGCTGTGTTATTCCCCCTCATATATGACTGTATGGTCCCCTCTCCCCTTATATAATAATAATAGCACATATCAGAGTGTGCTGGAGCTGTGTTATTCCCTCATATATCACTGTACAGTCCTCTCCCCTATATAATAATAATAGCACATATCAGTGTGTGCTGGGAGCTGTGTTATTCCCCCTCATATATCACTGTACAGTCCTCTCTCCCTATATAATAATAATACCACATATCAGTGTGTGCTGGGAGCTGTGTTATTCCCCCTCATATATCTCTGTACAGTCCCCTCTCCCCTATATAATAATAATAGCACAAATCAGTGTGTGCTGGGAGCTATGTTATTCCCCCTCATATATCACTGTACAATCCCCTCCCCCCTATATAATAATGATACCACATATCAGTGTGTGCTGGGAGCTGTGTTATTCCCCCTCATATATCACTGTACAGTCCCCTCTCCCCTATATAATAATAATAATACGAACATATCAGTGTGTGCTGGGAGCTGTGTTATTCCCCCTCATATATCACTGTACAGTCCCCTCTCCCCTATATAATAATAATACCACATATCAGTGTGTACTGGGAGCTGTGTTATTCCCCCTCATATATCACTGTACAGTCCCCTCTCCCCTATATAATAATAATATCACATATCAGTGTGTGCTGGGAGCTGTGTTATTCCCCCTCATATATCACTGTACAGTCCCCTCTCCCCCTATATAATAATAATACCACATATCAGTGTGTGCTGGGAGCTGTGTTATTCCCCTCATATATCACTGTACAGTCCCCTCCCCCTATATAATAATAATACCACATATCAGTGTGTGCTGGGGGCTGTGTTATTCCCCTCATATATCACTGTACAGTCCCCTCCCCCTATATAATAATAATACCACATATCAGTGTGTGCTGGGGGCTGTGTTATTCCCCTCATATATCACTGTATGGTCCCCTCTCCCCTATATAATAATAATACCACATATCAGTGTGTGCTGGGAGCTGTGTTTTCCCCCCTCATATATCACTGTACAGTCCTCTCCCCTATATAATAATAATAGCACATATCAGTGTGTGCTGGGAGCTGTGTTATTCCCCCTCATATATCACTGTACAGTCCTCTCTCCCTATATAATAATAATAGCACATATCAGTGTGTGCTGGGAGCTGTGTTATTCCCCCTCATATATCACTGTACAGTCCCCTCTCCCCTATATAATAATAATACCACATATCAGTGTGTGCTGGGAGCTGTGTTTTCCCCCCTCATATATCACTGTACAGTCCCCTCTCCCCTATATAATAATAATAGCACATATCAGTGTGTGCTGGGAGCTGTGTTATTCCCCCTCATATATCACTGTACAGTCCCCTCTCCCCTATATAATAATAATACCACATATCAGTGTGTGCTGGGAGCTGTGTTATTCCCCCTCATATATCACTGTACAGTCCTCTCTCCCTATATAATAATAATAGCACATATCAGTGTGTGCTGGGAGCTGTGTTATTCCCCCTCATATATCACTGTACAGTCCCCTCTCCCCTATATAATAATAATACCACATATCAGTGTGTGCTGGGAGCTGTGTTTTCCCCCCTCATATATCACTGTACAGTCCTCTCTCCCTATATAATAATAATAGCACATATCAGTGTGTGCTGGGAGCTGTGTTATTCCCCCTCATATATCACTGTACAGTCCCCTCTCCCCTATATAATAATAATACCACATATCAGTGTGTGCTGGGAGCTGTGTTTTCCCCCCTCATATATCACTGTACAGTCCTCTCTCCCTATATAATAATAATAATAGCACATATCAGTGTGTGCTGGGAGCTGTGTTATTCCCCCTCATATATCACTGTACAGTCCCCTCTCCCCTATATAATAATAATACCACATATCAGTGTGTGCTGGGAGCTGTGTTTTCCCCCCTCATATATCACTGTACAGTCCTCTCTCCCTATATAATAATAATAGCACATATCAGTGTGTGCTGGGAGCTGTGTTATTCCCCCTCATATATCACTGTACGGTCCCCTCTCCCCTATATAATAATAATAGCACATATCACTGTGTGCTGGTAGCTGTGTTATTCCCCCTCATATATCACTGTACAGTCCCCTCTCCCCCTATATAATAATAATAGCACATATCACTGTGTGCTGGGAGCTGTGTTATTCCCCCTCATATATCACTGTACGGTCCCATCTCCCCCTATATAATAATAATAGCACATATCACTGTGTGCTGGGAGCTGTGTTATTCCCCCTCATATATCACTGTACAGTCCCCTCTCCCCTATATAATAATAATAGCACATATCAGTGTGTGCTGGGAGCTGTGTTATTCCCCCTCATATATCACTGTACAGTCCCCTCTCCCCTATATAATAATAATACCACATATCATAGTGTGCTGGGAGCTGTGTTATTCCCCATCATATATCACTGTACGGTCCCATCTCCCCCTATATAATAATAATAGCACATATCACTGTGTGCTGGGAGCTGTGTTATTCCCCCTCATATATCACTGTACAGTCCCCTCTCCCCTATATAATAATAATAGCACATATCAGTGTGTGCTGGGAGCTGTGTTATTCCCCCTCATATATCACTGTACAGTCCCCTCTCCCCCTATATAATAATAATAGCACATATCAGTGTGTGCTGGGAGCTGTGTTATTCCCCCTCATATATCACTGTACAGTCCCCTCTCCCCTATATAATAATAATACCACATATCAGTGTGTGCTGGGAGCTGTGTTTTCCCCCCTCATATATCACTGTACAGTCCTCTCTCCCTATATAATAATAATAGCACATATCAGTGTGTGCTGGGAGCTGTGTTATTCCCCCTCATATATCACTGTACAGTCCCCTCTCCCCTATATAATAATAATACCACATATCAGTGTGTGCTGGGAGCTGTGTTTTCCCCCCTCATATATCACTGTACAGTCCTCTCTCCCTATATAATAATAATAATAGCACATATCAGTGTGTGCTGGGAGCTGTGTTATTCCCCCTCATATATCACTGTACAGTCCCCTCTCCCCTATATAATAATAATACCACATATCAGTGTGTGCTGGGAGCTGTGTTTTCCCCCCTCATATATCACTGTACAGTCCTCTCTCCCTATATAATAATAATAGCACATATCAGTGTGTGCTGGGAGCTGTGTTATTCCCCCTCATATATCACTGTACGGTCCCCTCTCCCCTATATAATAATAATAGCACATATCACTGTGTGCTGGTAGCTGTGTTATTCCCCCTCATATATCACTGTACAGTCCCCTCTCCCCCTATATAATAATAATAGCACATATCACTGTGTGCTGGGAGCTGTGTTATTCCCCCTCATATATCACTGTACGGTCCCATCTCCCCCTATATAATAATAATAGCACATATCACTGTGTGCTGGGAGCTGTGTTATTCCCCCTCATATATCACTGTACAGTCCCCTCTCCCCTATATAATAATAATAGCACATATCAGTGTGTGCTGGGAGCTGTGTTATTCCCCCTCATATATCACTGTACAGTCCCCTCTCCCCTATATAATAATAATACCACATATCATAGTGTGCTGGGAGCTGTGTTATTCCCCATCATATATCACTGTACGGTCCCATCTCCCCCTATATAATAATAATAGCACATATCACTGTGTGCTGGGAGCTGTGTTATTCCCCCTCATATATCACTGTACAGTCCCCTCTCCCCTATATAATAATAATAGCACATATCAGTGTGTGCTGGGAGCTGTGTTATTCCCCCTCATATATCACTGTACAGTCCCCTCTCCCCCTATATAATAATAATAGCACATATCAGTGTGTGCTGGGAGCTGTGTTATTCCCCCTCATATATCACTGTACAGTCCCCTCTCCCCCTATATAATAATAATAGCACATATCAGTGTGTGCTGGGAGCCCCCTATGTAATAACACTATATATAATGGAATATACGTTACCTCACGGTGTGTGTCAGCTGATGAGACGGAAGTGGATAGAGCCCTGGCCACGCCCTTTCCGTTCGGTCACGTGATAAGACCTATGCTGAATTGGTAGCACAGGAAATGGCCGCCGCCGCTATTCGGAGACCGGAGACTGGCAGAGAAAGGCCGCTGGTTACAGCAGATGATGGGAGTAGTAGTAGCCCCCTCTGTGCTGGGTACAGCTCCTGCCTCCATCATTATTGCATTTCCTGCCCGCTGTAGGAGATAATGGCCGCCGCTCTCACACATCACTGCCGGGTCCTCATCATGAAGGGGATATAAGCGCTACCATTGTGCAGGATGTGTGACAGGTCTGTCTACGGGTTACTGAGCTGTATATTTTGTATAGTGGGGAGGGGGGTGTATGCTGGGCACTGTGTGTGTATAGTGGGGAGGGGGGTGTATGCTGGGCGATGTGTGTGTATAGTGGGGAGGGGGGTGTATGCTGGGCGATGTGTGTGTATGGTGGGGAGGGGGGTGTATGCTGGGCACTGTGTGTGTATGGTGGGGAGGGGGGTGTATGCTGGGCGATGTGTGTGTATGGTGGGGAGGGGGGTGTATGCTGGGCACTGTGTGTGTATGGTGGGGAGGGGGGTGTATGCTGGGCACTGTGTGTGTATAGTGGGGAGGGGGGTGTATGCTGGGCGATGTGTGTGTATAGTGGGGAGGGGGGTGTATGCTGGGCGATGTGTGTGTATGGTGGGGAGGGGGGTGTATGCTGGGCACTGTGTGTGTATGGTGGGGAGGGGGGTGTATGCTGGGCGATGTGTGTGTATGGTGGGGAGGGGGGTGTATGCTGGGCACTGTGTGTGTATGGTGGGGAGGGGGGTGTATGCTGGGCACTGTGTGTGTATGGTGGGGAGGGGGGTGTATGCTGGGCGATGTGTGTGTATAGTGGGGAGGGGGGTGTATGCTGCGCGATGTGTGTGTATAGTGGGGAGGGGGGTGTATGCTGGGCACTGTGTGTGTATGGTGGGGAGGGGGGTGTATGCTGGGCGATGTGTGTGTATAGTGGGGAGGGGGGTGTATGCTGGGCGATGTGTGTGTATGGTGGGGAGGGGGGTGTATGCTGGGCGATGTGTGTGTGTATGGTGGGGAGGGGGGTGTATGCTGGGCGATGTGTGTGTATGGTGGGGAGGGGGGTGTATGCTGGGCGATGTGTGTGTATGGTGGGGAGGGGGGTGTATGCTGGGCGATGTGTGTGTATGGTGGGGAGGGGGGTGTATGCTGGGCGATGTGTGTGTATGGTGGGGAGGGGGGTGTATGCTGGGCGATGTGTGTGTATGGTGGGGAGGGGGGTGTATGCTGGGCGATGTGTGTGTATGGTGGGGAGGGGGGTGTATGCTGGGCGATGTGTGTGTATAGTGGGGAGGGGGGTGTATGCTGGGCGATGTGTGTGTATGGTGGGGAGGGGGGTGTATGCTGGGCACTGTGTGTGTATGGTGGGGAGGGGGGTGTATGCTGGGCGCTGTGTGTGTATAGTGGGGATGGGGGTGTATGCTGGGCACTGTGTGTGTATGGTGGGGAGGGGGGTGTATGCTGGGCACTGTGTGTGTATGGTGGGGAGGGGGGTGTATGCTGGGCGATGTGTGTGTATGGTGGGGAGGGGGGTGTATGCTGGGCGCTGTGTGTGTATGGTGGGGAGGGGGGTGTATGCTGGGCGCTGTGTGTGTATAGTGGGGAAGGGGGTGTATGCTGGGCGATGTGTGTGTATAGTGGGGAGGGGGGTGTATGCTGGGCGCTGTGTGTGTATAGTGGGGAGGGGGGTGTATGCTGGGCGATGTGTGTGTATAGTGGGGAGGGGGGTGTATGCTGGGCACTGTGTGTGTATGGTGGGGAGGGGGGTGTATGCTGGGCACTGTGTGTGTATGGTGGGGAGGGGGGTGTATGCTGGGCACTGTGTGTATGGTGGGGAGGGGGGTGTATGCTGGGCGCTGTGTGTGTATAGTGGGGAGGGGGGTGTATGCTGGGCGCTGTGTGTGTATAGTGGGGAGGGGGGTGTATGCTGGGCGATGTGTGTGTATAATGGGGAGGGGGGTGTATGCTGGGCGATGTGTGTGTATGATGGGGAGGGGGGTGTATGCTGGGCGATGTGTGTGTATGATGGGGAGGGGGGTGTATGCTGGGCGATGTGTGTGTATGATGGGGAGGGGGGTGTATGCTGGGCGATGTGTGTGTATAGTGGGGAGGGGGGTGTATGCTGGGCGATGTGTGTGTTTAGTGGGGAGGGGGGTGTATGCTGGGCGATGTGTGTGTATATAGTGGGGAGGGGGGTGTATGCTGGGCGATGTGTGTGTATATAGTGGGGAGGGGGGTGTATGCTGGGCGATGTGTGTGTATGGTGGGGAGGGGGGTGTATGCTGGGCGATGTGTGTGTATGGTGGGGAGGGGGGTGTATGCTGGGCACTGTGTGTATGGTGGGGAGGGGGGTGTATGCTGGGCACTGTGTGTATGGTGGGGAGGGGGGTGTATGCTGGGCACTGTGTGTATGGTGGGGAGGGGGGTGTATGCTGGGCACTGTGTGTATGCTGGGCACTGTGTGTGTATGATGGCGAGGGGGTGTATGCTGGGGTGTCTATAATGGACTTGTGTAGGTATGTATAATGGACACTGGGTATATGGGGTGTGTATAATCGGCACTGTGTGGGCAGTGTACAGTATAATGAGCACTGTGTGGGTATGTGGGGTGTGTATAATCGGCACTGTGTGGGCAGTGTACAGTATAATGAGCACTGTGTGGGTATGTGGGGTGTGTATAATCGGCACTGTGTGGGCAGTGTACAGTATAATGAGCACTGTGTGGGTATGTGGGGTGTGTATAATGAGCACTGTGTTGGTATGTGGGGTGTGTATAATGAGCACTGTGTGGGTATGTGGGGTGTGTATAATAGGCACTGTGTGGGCAGTGTACAGTATAATGAGCACTGTGTGGGTATGTGGGGTGTGTATAATGAGCACTGTGTGGGTATGTGGGGTGTGTATAATCGGCACTGTGTGGGCAGTGTACAGTATAATGAGCACTGTGTGGGTATGTGGGGTGTGTATAATGAGCACTGTGTTGGTATGTGGGGTGTGTATAATGAGCACTGTGTTGGTATGTGGGGTGTGTATAATGAGCACTGTGTTGGTATGTGGGGTGTGTATAATGAGCACTGTGTTGGTATGTGGGGTGTGTATAATGAGCACTGTGGGTATGTGGGGTGTGTATAATGAGCACTGTGTTGGTATGTGGGGTGTGTATAATGAGCACTGTGTTGGTATGTGGGGTGTGTATAATGAGCACTGTGTTGGTATGTGGGGTGTGTATAATGAGCACTGTGTTGGTATGTGGGGTGTGTATAATGAGCACTGTGGGTATGTGGTGTGTGTTTAATGAGCACTGTGTGGGTATGTGGGGTGTGTATAATGAGCACTGTGTGGGTATGTGGGGTGTGTATAATGAGCACTGTGTGGGTATGTGGGGTGTGTATAATGAGCACTGTGTGGGTATGTGGGGTGTGTATAATGAGCACTGTGTGGGTATGTGGGGTGTGTATAATGAGCACTGTGTGGGTATGTGGGCAGTGTACAGTATAATGAGCACTGTGGGTATGTGGGGTGTGTATAATGAATACTGTGTGGGTATGTGGTGTATGTATAGTGAGCACTGTGTGGGTATGTGGTGTATGTATAGTGAGCACTGTGTTGGTATAGGTGGGGTGTGTATAATGAGCACTGTGTTGGTATGTGGGGTGTGTATAATGAGCACTGTGTGGGTATGTGGTGTATGTATAGTGAGCACTGTGTTGGTATAGGTGGGGTGTGTATAATGAGCACTGTGTTGGTATGTGGTGTATGTATAGTGAGCACTATGTGGGGTGTGTATAATGAGCACTGTGTGGTGTGTGTATAATGAGCACTGTGGGTATGTGGGGTGTGTATAATGAATACTGTGTGGGTATGTGGGGTGTGTATAATGAGCACTGTGTGAGTATGTGGGGTGTGTATAAGAGCACTGTGTTGGTATGTGGGGTGTGTATAATGAGCACTGTTGGTATGTGGTGTATGTATAATGAGCACTGTGTTGGTATGTGGTGTATGTATAATGAGCACTATGTGGGGTGTGTATAATGAGCACTGTGTGGTGTGTGTATAATGAGCACTGTGTTGGTATGTGGTGTATGTATAATGAGCACTGTGTTGGTATGTGGTGTATGTATAATGAGCACTGTGTTGGTATGTGGTGTATGTATAGTGAGCACTATGTGGGGTGTGTATAATGAGCACTGTGGGTATGTGGGGTGTGTATAATGAATACTGTGTGGGGTGTGTATAATGAGCACTGTGTGGGTATGTGGTGTATGTATAATGAGCACTGTGTGGGTATGTGGTGTATGTATAGTGAGCACTGTGTTGGTATAGGTGGGGTGTGTATGATGAGCACTGTGTTGGTATGTGGTGTATGTATGATGAGCACTGTGTTGGTATGTGGTGTATGTATGATGAGCACTGTGGGTATGTGGTGTATGTATAATGAGCACTGTGTTGGTATGTGGTGTATGTATAGTGAGCACTATGTGGGGTGTGTATAATGAGCACTGTGTGGTGTGTGTATAATGAGCACTATGTGGGGTGTGTATAATGAGCACTGTGTGGGTATGTGGGGTGTGTTTAATGAGCACTGTGTTTGTATGTGGGGTGTGTATAATGAGCACTGTGTGGGTATGTGTGGTATATGTATAAGAGCACTGTGTGTGTATGTGGGGTGTGTATAATGAGCACTGTGTGGGTATGTGGGGTGTGTATAATGAGCACTGTGTGGGTATGTGGGGTGTGTATAATGAGCACTGTGTTGGTATGTGGGGTGTGTATAATGAGCACTGTGTGGGTATGTGGTGTATGTATAGTGAGCACTGTGGGTATGTGGTGTATGTATAGTGAGCACTGTGTGGGTATGTGGTGTATGTATAGTGAGCACTGTGTGGGTATGTGGTGTATGTATAATGAGCACTGTGTGGGTATGTGGGGTGTGTATAATGAGCACTGTGTGGGTATGGGGTGTGTATAATGAGCACTGTGTGGGTAGTGTACAGTATGATGGACACTGTATGGGTATGTGGGGTGTGTATAAAGAGCACTGTGTGAGTATGTGGGATGTATATAATGAGCACTGTGTGGGTATGTTTGGTGTGTATAATGAATACTATGTGGGTATGTGGGGTGTGTATAATGAGCACTGTGTGGGTATGTGGGGTGTGTATAATGAGCACTGTGTGGGTATGTGGGGTGTGTATAATGAGCACTGTGTGGGTATGTGGGGTGTGTATAATGAGCACTGTGTGGGTATGTGGGGTGTGTAAAATGAGCACTGTGTGGGTATGTGGGGTGTGTATAATGAGCACTGTGTTGGTATGTGTGGTATATGTATAAGAGCACTGTGTGGGTATGTGGGGTGTGTATAATGAGCACTGTGTGGGGTGTGTATAATGAGCACTGTGTGGGTATGTGGGCAGTGTACAGTATAATGAGCACTGTGGGTATGTGGTGTATGTATAGTGAGCACTGTGTGGGTATGTGGTGTATGTATAGTGAGCACTGTGTTGGTATAGGTGGGGTGTGTATAATGAGCACTGTGTGGGTATGTGGTGTATGTATAGTGAGCACTGTGTGGGTATGTGGGGTGTGTATAGTGAGCACTGTGTGGGTATGTGGGGTGTGTATAATGAGCACTGTGTGGGTATGTGGGGTGTGTATAATGAGCACTGTGTGGGTATGTGGGGTGTGTATAATGAGCACTGTGTGGGTATGTGTGGTATATGTATAAGAGCACTGTGTGGGTATGTGGGGTGTGTATAATGAGCACTGTGTGGGTAAGTGGGGTGTGTACAATGAGCACTGTGTGGGGTGTGTATAATGAGCACTGTGTGGGTATGTGGGGTGTGTATAATGAGCACTGTGTGGGTATGGGGTGTGTATAATGAGCACTGTGTGGGTAGTGTACAGTATGATGGACACTGTATGGGTATGTGGGGTGTGTATAAAGAGCACTGTGTGAGTATGTGGGATGTATATAATGAGCACTGTGTGGGTATGTTTGGTGTGTATTATGAATACTGTGTGGGTATGTGGGGTGTGTATAATGAGCACTGTTTGGGTATGTGGGGTGTGTATAATGAGCACTGTGTGGGTATGTGGGGTGTGTATAATGAGCACTGTGTGGGTATGTGGGGTGTGTAAAATGAGCACTGTGTGGGTATGTGGGGTGTGTAAAATGAGCACTGTGTGGGTATGTGGGGTGTGTATAATGAGCACTGTGTGGGTATGTGTGGTATATGTATAAGAGCACTGTGTGGGTATGTGGGGTGTGTATAATGAGCACTGTGGGTATGTGGGGTGTGTACAATGAGCACTGTGTGGGGTGTGTATAATGAGCACTGTGTGGGTATGGGGTGTGTATAATGAGCACTGTGTGGGTATGTGGGGTGTGTATAAAGAGCACTGTGTGAGTATGTGGGATGTATATAATGAGCACTGTGTGGGTATGTGGGGTGTATATAATGAGCACTGTGTGGTTAGTGTACAGTATAATGAGCACTGTGTGGGTATGTGGGGTGTGTATAATGAGCACTGTGTGGGTAGTGTACAGTATAATGGACACTGTGGGTATGTGGGGTGTGTATAATGAACACTGTGTGGGTAGTGTACAGTATAATGGACACTGTGTGGGTATGTGGGGTGTGTATAATGAGCACTGTGTGGGTAGTGTACAGTATAATGGGCACTGTGGGTATGTGGGGTGTGTGTAATGAGCACTGTGTGGGTAGTGTACAGTATAATGAGCACTGTGTGGGTGTGTGTAATGAGCACTGTGTGGGGTGTGTATAATGAGCACTGTGTGGGTATGTGGGGTGTGTATAATGAGCACTGTGTGGGTAGTGTACGGTATAATGGACCCTTTATACACATCCCACAATATTGCTTTTGGAGGTACCTTCCTACTTTCTCACAGTCTCCAGAATCCTCAGTGGCCGCTTCTTGATAAGCTGGCATGCTGGGGAAGGTTGGGAAACATGTCTGCTATGAGATGGGGATAGGCTTGGGGTTCTCACCAGGTCCTGACAAGTGTCTGCTGTTGGCCTGTCCCTCGTACATGCTGTTGGCCTGTCCCTCGTACATGCTGTTGGCCTGTCCCTCGTACATGCTGTTGGCCTGTCCCTCGTACATGCTGTTGGCCTGTCCCTCGTACATGCTGTTGGCCTGTCCCTCGTACATGCTGTTGGCCTGTCCCTCGTACATGCTGTTGGCCTGTCCCTCGTACATGCTGTTGGCCTGTCCCTCGTACATGCTGTTGGCCTGTCCCTCGTACATGCTGTTGGCCTGTCCCTCGTACATGCTGTTGGCCTGTCCCTCGTACATGCTGTTGGCCTGTCCCTCGTACATGCTGTTGGCCTGTCCCTCGTACATGCTGTTGGCCTGTCCCTCGTACATGCTGTTGGCCTGTCCCTCGTACATGCTGTTGGCCTGTCCCTCGTACATGCTGTTGGCCTGTCCCTCGTACATGCTGTTGGCCTGTCCCTCGTACATGCTGTTGGCCTGTCCCTCGTACATGCTGTTGGCCTGTCCCTCGTACATGCTGTTGGCCTGTCCCTCGTACATGCTGTTGGCCTGTCCCTCGTACATGCTGTTGGCCTGTCCCTCGTACATGCTGTTGGCCTGTCCCTCGTACATGCTGTTGGCCTGTCCCTCGTACATGCTGTTGGCCTGTCCCTCGTACATGCTGTTGGCCTGTCCCTCGTACATGCTGTTGGCCTGTCCCTCGTACATGCTGTTGGCCTGTCCCTCGTACATGCTGTTGGCCTGTCCCTCGTACATGCTGTTGGCCTGTCCCTCGTACATGCTGTTGGCCTGTCCCTCGTACATGCTGTTGGCCTGTCCCTCGTACATGCTGTTGGCCTGTCCCTCGTACATGCTGTTGGCCTGTCCCTCGTACATGCTGTTGGCCTGTCCCTCGTACATGCTGTTGGCCTGTCCCTCGTACATGCTGTTGGCCTGTCCCTCGTACATGCTGTTGGCCTGTCCCTCGTACATGCTGTTGGCCTGTCCCTCGTACATGCTGTTGGCCTGTCCCTCGTACATGCTGTTGGCCTGTCCCTCGTACATGCTGTTGGCCTGTCCCTCGTACATGCTGTTGGCCTGTCCCTCGTACATGCTGTTGGCCTGTCCCTCGTACATGCTGTTGGCCTGTCCCTCGTACATGCTGTTGGCCTGTCCCTCGTACATGCTGTTGGCCTGTCCCTCGTACATGCTGTTGGCCTGTCCCTCGTACATGCTGTTGGCCTGTCCCTCGTACATGCTGTTGGCCTGTCCCTCGTACATGCTGTTGGCCTGTCCCTCGTACATGCTGTTGGCCTGTCCCTCGTACATGCTGTTGCAATTTCCACCTCCCAGCTCATGAGCGCCTCCCTCATGTTGCTTTTAGTAAGGAATTTGAATGCTCTTCTATTGGCATGCCACTTCATGATCATCTTTGGACGCTCTGCTGTAGCAAGCCATCACATGTATTCTCCTGTGCTGCAGTTACTGCTCTCCTCAGTAATTCATCATCTCCAATTTGGTGACTGAAAATCAACCTGGGATTATCCCACCGCTTTTTTATATGTGAGGGATACGTTCAGTATCCTGACAGTCGGAATCCTGACACCTGTCGGCAATCTGGCGCCAGCATCCTGAAGGTAATGTCACAAGCCGCCGCATGGACAATGCTGTGTGAGCCGAATTCCGGGCTTGTGCTCGTTGAAGACTCCGCCTGCCTCCCGTCCATTATTCTGGGGCTGCTTTGGATTGGCTCTGGAATCTTTATCCTGCTGGCGCTAACGCTGCTCCAATGCTGGTGATAGAGTTTCTCGTACTTCCGGTTGCTCCAGTCTCCTGACTCTGTCGAGTTCCTGAGCCAGTTTGCTGTGTTTGTTTCCAAGACGTTTGTACTGCTCGTGTTGCTTGTCTCATCTAGGTGGGACAGTGTGCTTCCTCTTCCAGAAGCGCCAGTCTAGCCCGGCGGCTTGTGTCAACTCGGCAACATTGGCCGCAACTCAGCGTTTCGAGTGCGCAATCCAGCGCACCATTGCCAGTGTCACCCCAGTGGCAATGGTGGCAGCTTAGCGTCTCCAGTGTGCAATCCAGCGCACCGTCTCCAGTGTCATCCCGGCGGCACTGGAAGCAACTCAGCTTCTTCAGTGCGCATTCCGGTGCACCACCGCCAGTGTCAACCCGGCGACATTGGTAGCAGCGCTACATCTTTTGAACATTCCACTAAGACTCATAGGCCCAAAGGCTGCATCTAACCCTGGGGCCCCAGGTCACAACTTGCCAAGACAAAATCAGCCATCAAGGCTGCTTCACCAGCCCAAAGGCTGCATCTAGTTTCGGGCCCTCAGGCCACTGCCAGCCAAGGCAAATCAGCCCTCAAGGCTGCTTCAACAGCCCATTGGCTGCATCATGCCATTGGCTTATTGGCCACAACTAGTTACAGCTAATCGTCCCTCAAGGCTGTTCCAACAACCCAAAGGCCGTCTCTCACCTGTAGCCCCTTGGCTTCAACTTACCCATGCAAATCAGCCCTCAAGGCTGTTTTCAAATTAGGTCTAACCAAGACCAACCCCCTGTCCTTAACAGGTAAGTATCGAGGTTAGGTACTAAGGGGGGAGCATTAGGGAGCGGGGAGAAGGAGGTTAGGTTTAGGCACTGGGGGGGACGGTTAGGTTTAGGCACCGGGGAGGGTTAGGATACCAGCTGACAGGTGTTAGGATGCCGGCAACGAGATTTTGACCGCCGGGATCCTGAGCATCGGCATCCCATACCCATCCTATCTGTGACTTGATGCCCTCGCTGCAAACGGCAATCACAGATTTTTGACACTGACAGAATAGAGGGTGGTTACTTGTCCCTGAGTTGGGTTACTTCACCACTCCTAGGGATTCCCTCTCACTGTCAGTAACCGCCTGTTACTGACTCCTACTGTGTAGTGGACGGGTACTTCGCTGCCACCATCAGACTCCTAGGAGGTACCCGAACCACACATTCCACACCGGCTCCTGCCACTGGCATCTGAAACCACCTACTTCTGGGTATGTGTGGACACATTGCTGCAGCACCTCCTAGGTCGTGTAATTCCCACTGCTCCCTCAGTATGGCCAGTATGTATGGGGTATCTGCCCTGAAGGCAAGACCTATTCACATCCTGTCAGACAATGCCAAGGCTGTGGCTTATATAAATGACATGGGTTAAACCAAGCATCGCATGGCAATGATCTGGGTGGTGCTCTTTGTTCTAACCATTTCGGCCATCCACATTCCTGGAGCAGGCAACTGGTAGGCAGACTTCCTCAGTCTGCACACTATTCACGTCGGCGAATGGGAACTTTATCAGGATATGTTCCAGATTATAACAGGTGGTGGATCCTTGAAATAGATCTGATGGCTGAACAAGGAACTGCCTGTTTATGGGACCACGATCCAGGGGCCCTCAGGCAGCCTTGGTGGATGCATTAATAGTGTGTTGGTCCTTTCAGTTGGGGTACCTCTGTCCATGTTAGCAAGAGTAATCCAGCGCATGTCGCAACTCTCGGACGGACTGTGGATGCAGCCCGTATTTAGGGAATTGGCGTGACGTATGCTTGAGGCGCGGAGTCTAATGTGCCGGCGGGATTCACCAGGGACCCTCGCAAGAAGGTATGGACTTCACTGCAAGAAAGAAAAAAGATAATGGCCACAGACGCTGAAAAATAGGATAATTACTGTACACAAATATAGAAACAACTGCTGTTAAAAGGTAGCCAACCAAAAGTGAAAGATAAAAGAAAAGAAAAAATAACAGCGCTGTGGACAACCCAAATCAATAAATA
Source organism: Taudactylus pleione (assembly GCA_031769625.1). NCBI lineage: Eukaryota > Metazoa > Chordata > Amphibia > Anura > Myobatrachidae > Taudactylus > Taudactylus pleione. The sequence goes on along the minus strand of JAUIMM010001731.1, from coordinate 99,289 downwards.
TGCGTAAAAAAAAAAAAAATAATGTTAATGAGAATTTATCAAAAAACAATATATAAAAAATATTATATAAAAAACCAGTTGCCATGAGATGGTTAATAATATGCCAATTTATTAATTTACATATATTCAGTGGAATAAAAACAAAAATGAATACATATAAAAATGACACTGGTGGGGGATTAATAGAAAATGCTGTATGTTATGAATACCACAACTGATGATTAAATGATTTTGACAGAATAAGTCTGTATCCAATAGTGCAGATTTATGAACAGTGTTAATTCCTCATTTTAGTTAGCTATTAATAAGCCTCACAATTTAAATAGCTAAGTGTTTCTATTTGTAATCCGTTCCAGTCTGCGATGTAAAAAAGCAAAAAATCAGGAAGACATCTACGTTTTTATGTCCTGATTCAACAAGTGATACCTGAATAGATGGTTGGTGGTGTATAGCACTCCAATATATCCAGCGGATGCAGAGATTATTTATATATATATATAATATATATATATATTTATATTTTATTTTGTATTTATTTATTTTTTTTTTATTTTTTTTTATTTAGTTAGTTTTTTACACTTTTTTTTTTTTTACACTTAAAAACATCTCTGCATCCGCTGGATATATTTGAGTGCTGCGGCCCTCAGGCTAGGTTTCCTTATACAGGTGCTGGAGAACTCTGGATGGAGTGCTGAGGACTTAAGGTGCCCACACACAGCGATGTGTTCCCGATCAGCCGATGTACACGATTTCCCCTGAACTCTCCTCAGGAGCTCCCCGGCAGGCGTGGTCCCGATTTGGACAAAAAAGTTCCCAATTTGATTCATGATCTCTCGGATGTTACTCATCGGGAGATCGTGTACGATGAATCGAGAGCTTGCCAAAAGAACAAACGAGGCTCTTCACGACTGGTGGGACATTTAAATAATCGTAACAATGAGAGGGGTTAGCTAGGGGGTATAAAAAGCAGGCGCCATTTTAACGCTGTGCACATTCTGCTCTGCTAGTAGATGAGGCTAGGTGTATTCCTGCTGAACCCTGTACATTGCTACTGTGCTCTTTGTATTTGGCTTGCCTTATACAAAGTTTATTCTACCTGCAAGTGTGTGCTACCTACCTGCATTCTATCCTGTTCCTGAATTCTGTATTGATGCGTCCCTATCAGTATATAGTGTTTTTTCGCCAAAGCTGGGGTTCGGGTGATTAAGGAGAGAGCCTAGCGAAGAAGGAGGAGAGCATGCTGAGCCAAGGAGTGGCTGCTGCAAAGGGATACCCACTCTCACATGTCCTGATGGAGATCAAGGAGAACAACCCTGAGGACTATCGGGACTACCTGCACATGGATGACGCCACCTTCCAGGAATTGCTGCATCTGGTGACCCCCCACATCCAGAGACAAGACACAAGGTGGCGGAGGGCAATCCCTGCTGAAGAGAGACTGGTGGCTACCCTGAGGTGCCTGGCTACAGGAAGGTCACTGGAAGAACTAAAGTTTGGGGCCCTCATCTCACCTCAGTCCTTGGGCGTCCTCATTCCGGAGACCTGCAAGGCTATCGTTAAAGTGCTGCAGTACCAGTATTGCAAGGTAAGAAAAAACACACCACACATTGGTTTCTTGTCAAAAAAAAGTTTTGTTTGTTTTAAATATAACTGTGACAACCAATAAGGCAGCATTAACCAGACTGTGCTGCATCGCAATCATTAATAACATTTGTGTGGCAACAACACCACATAGTAGTCCATTACATTATTTTGGGAAGGTTTTTTTTTTTTACTCATTATAACAATTTACAGCCACTGTGGTAATAACACTGCACAGTAGTCACTCACAATTTTGCTGAGGTTTTTAATTAAACTCTTTATTGTTACTGCCAATAAGGCTGCATTAGCCAAACTGTGCACTGAACTGTAGGGAGTCTCCCATATCCAAAATGCTTGGGACCAGGGGTATTTTGGATAACTGAATATTCCGTATTTTGGAATAATTGCATATTATAATGAAATATCTTGGGAATGGGACCCGAATATACACACACAATCCATTTATGTGTTATATACACCTTTATACACACAGCCTGCAGCTCATTTTATACAATATTTTTAATAATTTGTGCCTTAGACAAAGTTTGTGCACATTGAACCATCAAAAATCAAAGGTTTCATTATCTCAGTCATGCCAAAATAATTCCGTATTTCGGAATATTCTGTATTTCAGAATATTTGGATATGGGAAACTCAACCTGTATATGTTTATTTTTAATATATAAAATAAACATGAATAAAAATTGTAGAAACCAGCATTATCACCAAATGTTATCAATCCCTGTAGGTAGCCGGCTGTATGCTATACGGTGAGTCAGACTCCAGATTGAACAGGCCAATACACACATGGCACAAGTACACATTGTGGCCCCGGCTTCCAGCAATCTGTACTTGTGCCATGTGTGTAGTGACCTTGTCCGATCAGCATCATCACCACCGTGTACCATACAGCCAGCACCTATTGGCAGTGATACAATTTGGTGATTAGTTTTTTTTTTTTTCCTTCTTGCCTGTACTAAGAGTAACGTGGCAAATCTTCATCTGACTCCAGCAGAGCATTATAAATGGTATGGCCTGTACCTGGGGTGCTGGGTGGGGGAGTAATCTCCAACTGGGCTGGGTGTGGCCTGACATAGGTGTTTGGGGCAGGAGAATAAAGCAGTGGGTCAGCAATATAAGTGGAGTCATGTAAGTTGCTGTTGAGAGACCTACTTCAAAGGTCATAGGTGAGCCTGTGGAAATTTTTCCTAGTTAGCCCATCCATTTTCCTCATGGGACTGAGGATATGTGCAGTAAAATCGTCGATATCATCTGGTGGGTTCTGAAGGAGGCATTCAGCATTTTGGAGAAATAAGTCCTCTTGTTCTGTGTGCTTCTTCTTCTTTTTCTTTTTTTTTGGGGTGGTACGGAAGAAGATGATGATCCGGGTACAATGGGTGTCGGCACTGGGGTTGTATTATCCACATCGCTGTTCCCGAGCAAACTAAGGTCCGGTGTGGGGGACAAATCAGGCTCTTTGGGTGGGAGTCTATAACAATATTATAGTTATGTTTTAACCCATTTTTTACTACTTTTACAGTTTCCTAACACCGTTGGGGAGTAGAAGAGCATCGCTGGACAGTTCGAACAACGTTGGAATTGCCCTAACTGCGGAGGAGCCATCGATGGAAAACACATCCGCATCAACCCACCTGCCAACACCGGATCATATTGCTACAACTACAAAGGCTTCTTCAGCATTGTTCTCATGGCAGTGGTGAATGCCAACTACGAATTTTTGTTTGTGGATGTCGGCAAGAATGGCCATGCTTCAGATGGTGGGTCCTTCAAGCAGACTGCTTTCTACCACAGACTCGCCAACAAAACCCTCAACTTGCCATCACTGGCGAGGCAAAGCACGGCCTAAATTATGTTTTCATCACAGACGAGGCTTTTGCATTACATGAACATGTGATGAAGCCATTTGCACAGAGGGGCCTGACCAGAGAGCAGAGGATCTACAATTCTAGTCTATCCCGGGCACGGCGCATTGTGGAGAATGTATTTGAAACACTCAGCAACCGGTTCTGCATTTTCAACACCACCATAAACCTACGTGTGGAGAAGATGGACTGGGTCGTGATTGGGTGCTGTGTGCTGCACAACTTTCTGCGAAGAAAAAATACCCAACGAGGACCAGTCCCAGCTAGGCCAGAAGATGTAGGACCTCCGGAGGACATTGCCCAGTTTACATCTGTGTCTGCACCACCAAATTCTACAACATCAACCGCACGTGCCAAAGAAGTGAGGGAGGAGTACATGGCCTATTTCAAAGGACCAGGTGCGGTGCCATGGCAGGAGGACTGTCTGTGAGATAAATGACTATATTGGACAATTGGGATTGAACTACATAAAACAGTAAAAGGTTTTGGTTTATGAACTGTGTCTCTACTTACCAAAACTTCCTCAGACTGTCCACTCACTTCTGCCGCTTCTTCTCCCTCTTGCTCGGCCATCAGGACAAGTGACTGGCGTTGTGGCTCCTGTTCACTCAGGAAGCTTATGAGGTTATAGTACCATAGTATTGGCTGGTACAAGTCGTCTGTGCCTGCTCCGGAACTTTTGGAATCGTCCACTTTTTTTTTCTTTTCTCCCTTACGTAGACGGTACGCAGGTTCTGAATTTTGTTCTGGCCTGTTCTGGCCTGTTCTGAGGTCAGCATCCGCAATAAACTTTATGGTGTAGTCTAACAACACCCCCAAAGCTGCCAATTTCTGAGACTTGTTGTGGTACTTTTTACTGGCTATCCGCCATAGACACTCCTTTGACTGGAGGATCTCCAGGAATCCAGTCACAAACTCTCGTTTGCTATCCATAGACATTGCTAGGAAGAAAAAATAAGGACATTTTATTAAGCTACAATTGTAAATTGTTTTATACATTTTTAATGTTTTTTTTTCTACATTTACAAGAGTTTTTAAAATGTTTTATTTTCCAGGTTTTAAATATGTTTGTATTTTTTATGTTTACAGGAATGTAATGTATTGTTTTGTCTTTTGGGGGTTTTTTTAGGATTTTAATGTATTTTTATTATATTGTAATGTTTTTTTTTTTTTTTTTACAGGTGTGTGATGTATTTTTAATAGTATTGTTATTGGGTTTTTTTTTTTTTACAGGGTTTTAATGTATTTTTATTGTAATGTGTTTTTTTTTTTTTTCTACTGGAATGTAATATATATATATATTATTTTATTTTTTTTTTTTTCTTGGTGCAATGCATTTATATTGTTGACATACAATTGTTCATGGTGGAATATTCATACATTATAAACCAGTGTTCTCCCCATGCTGTTTTTTTGCAGGTGCACCACCTGGCAAGAAACAGCCTACCACCCGGTACTTTGGGAGCCTGCAAGTGGGGACAGTATCTGGGAGCTGTAAAAAAGAGCCAGATCCTACAGACTTTGCAGCTTTTTCATAATCAGATGACTGGGGACTCTAATAAGAAGAGGAGAATTAATATCTAAAATGTTATTTCAAGTTTAAATCATTAGAAGGTCAGGGTTTAAAACATTTTATTATTGTGAAGGCCCCCACCCGGCTACTTTTTCATGCCACCCGGCTGGAAAAAATTTCTGGGGAGAACACTGTAAACACATGTATCACAAGAACAAAAACAAATTTTAGATATGTAATGATGTTGTTGTAATGTTTTTCTTTTTTTGTATTTAAACTAAATTTGTTTTTTGCATTTAATTATTTTTTGAGTGTTTTATGATTTTGCGGATATTTATTAGGTTGTCCGTGACATTTGTGGTCAGTGAGTGGATAGGTGGGTGGCACACATTGGTGGGTAGGTGGGAGGTGAATGCATGACCCAACCACCACAACTCATTCCGGCGGGCGGTGGCTGGGTCATGCATTTATAGGTGGGTGGCACACATTGGTGAGTATTGGTACTGTATTATAAATGCAACCCCACTGCCCACCAAAGTGCTGCAATCCAGACTTGTGCAGGCTCAATCGTGCTTCCTTCTATCCACGATGCTGCACAAGATGGATGGGTGTGTATAGGGTCCTGTCAGTCAAATTCCGCGATATACGATGAATCGTGAGTAAAAAATACTCATGATCGGCACCCTTCGCGTCACAGATTGGCAAATCTGCCCTACAACACGGCAGATCTGAAGATGCGATGTACGACGAGCGGGGACGCACATTGGCATCGTGATCGTGAGTAGAAACTCACGATTTGGCTATATTTTACACGATTTGTCTTCACTATTCATCGAAATCGGGTAAAAAATCGCTATGTGTGTGGGCAACTTAAAGCGTAGTCGACAGGCCGGGTCAAACCAAACAGATGAAACAGTACCAGGGAGCAGATGTTAGTGGGTCACAAGGAGTAGCCGAGGTCAGAAACTGAATAACATGAAATACACAGGAACGCTGGAGTAGGTATTGGAGCCTGTACTCTGGCACCGGAGTGTTCCCAGAAATTTCCTTTTAAAGGCAAGGCTTGAATTATGCGCCTCCAATGATGTCATCAAAAAAGTGCACTGGCCCTTTAAATCTTCTTGCAGAACGGCGCGTGTGCCCCTAGGGGAGCCGTGGCCGCCTGCACACAGCCGCAACAGCGGGAGCCGGGAGCAGCAAGCGCCGGGATCTCCCAGCTTGCTGCCCATTGAGGGAAGTGACAGAGAGCTGGAGGAGGAATTGCCGGGTTCTCCCCACCCGCTGCTCGCCGGCAAACCAGTACAGCCGGACCCGGTAAGAGATGGCCAGTGTCCGGCACACTGTGACAGCGCATAAGAGAAGGTCTGTGGATAATTCTCATAGCCCCGGATGGGACCAGTGGGGCATGGTACGCATATTTTCTAGACCTGCTGATCTAATCTCCGTAGTGACTTTGCGAAATGATCTTCTACGTGAGTGTCCATATTTCCAACTCCTCCCAACATTGGCTGGCCTTGACGTCATAGTACTTGAGAGCCAGCTCTTGACGACTCGCGTGCCTACTCCTTGTGTTCGTCTCTAACCCAGATTACAGAAGTGTCCCTCAGACAGATTACCAGTAAGGAATCTATATTTGAACCTCTATATACCCCTGCCTGTACCTTCTAAAATCCTTCCTATAAACCTCTTCCTATAAATTTCCGTACGCCGTCATACAATAAATAGAGACTCCCATACTCAGAACATGTGGTTCCGAAGCACAAAGGTATTATTCAAGTAAAAGTACAATCAGTTACACGCTATGATCTGTGTACAATTTAGCGCAAAGGAATTATACAGACCCAAGTACAGTATACATACGCAGCGCCTCTGGTCCAGATGTTGGGTATCAGCAAGAAACCCCTCATCCGTCAGCATTCAGCATGAAGACTAAAAACCCAGTGTTTGAGCGCACATGTTTATACTAGGGATGTGCAGGCTCTGTTCTCTTCGGTTCCATTCGGTTTTTTTTACCGAGTCTTATTGGCTATCCAAAACTCGTGACAGCTGATACCCAATAAGACTCGGTAAAAAAATCCGAACGGAACCGAGTAGAACCGAGCCTGCACATCCCTAGTTTATACCCCTCCAGAATAGACAGGACAATAGAGAAGTTTGTTGCTGATATAATTGGTTCCCAGGGGAGAAGCATCTGTTACAGTGCATTTAACAGGCTGGTTCAAATAGACTCGCCCAGCCTCTAACAACTGGGGGTCTTTTCCCTCCCGCCCCCATGCTACATCCTAACAGTTGTTCATAAAATATACATTTTGTTGCTTGTAGTTTCTGCGGTCCATAAGTTGAGAATGCATGATGCGATCTCCACACCGATAGTACCGGAATTCTGTTGAAAGAGTACGCATCAGTACGAACCCAAACATGGCTGTCTTAGCATGTATAAAACCTTAGTTATCAAATATCTTTATTTCACAGCGTTTAAACCAACTGAACCAACTTAAATCTTATACTTTAAAGCTTATTAAACCTTATGTGTGAATATGTAGTGTGTGAGTATGCGGGGTTTGATATAAGGACGCTAGTTAACTTGGGGCAGATGCGTGCGCATAAAGCTAATAAAATAGTGGTTTCATACAAAGTCTTATGCATTCGCTAATTGCGACTAGTTAACAGCACAGTTGTGCGTATTAATGTGTGTATGACAAATGATGAGCTTAAATCTCGCTAAGTGAACATCTAGCAGTGTGACATGCTGAGCCTGATAGTTCCACATGCCCCCTCTGTCAGCAGCCCACACATGTCCCAGGCTTCAAAAAAACCAAACTCTTTATTCTCCCAGTCTCGTGTGTGAAATGCAAATAGCCCAGCTACAAGAAACAGACCTAAGATGACACTCTAGTCTTTGAAGTCATGTCATTGCAGGAAGCTTGCTAATGTAAGGTGTGTATTCTAGCCGGACCACCTGTAGTGAGAACAGACACTATCCAGGAAGCTTATCTACACAAGCCAGTTGTCACGTGGCCATTTGCTCTATTCATCTAATGCAATCCAATTTTGACATACTGTAAAGCCATTTCTGAAATATATCCTTTATAATACGTAAAGTCATGAAATAGGCTTTTGGTGAATCGCCGTAACTTATGGCGATGGTCACAGATGCATTCGCATGATGCTAATAGTATTATCGCCACATGTACTAAAGTGTGAATTTATCTAAAATGGCGCTTAGGTGGCCATTTCGCAAAATGGCGTTGTTGCGATTCATTTTTAAACTGATCTTGTCTCAGCCAATAATCCAGTTTCGACACCAGGAATGAATGTTATGGTGAATACAAAATAAATCCTCTTTGATGGTCTCATCAGATACCAAAGTGACTTTTCCCTCTACAACAGGGGTGGCCAACCAGTCAGAGGCAAAGAGACAAAAGACATATGTAGCCAAATGAAAAAGCCAATAGCATGTGCATGGGCAAAAATGGGACGTGGCCTAGCTGTCACAAGGCCTCGCCCCATTTTTGTGCGTACGCCTTTGGTATGACATTTGCAGGAGCTTGACCTTGTCACACCCCCATTTTTAGTCATGCTGGGGGCGAGCCCAGCACATTGAAAATACACATTTTACGTAATCTTCCCAATATACATTTTTCACTCTTGAAGTGAAAGAAAAAGCCAGAGCAATATAGAAAACATTGACATACCACATCCACATAAAATGCACAGAAACAAGCCAGATCCACATATAATACATTGAGAATGCCAGTGCCCATTATACTGTGCCCTCCTGTAGTTGTGCCCCATATACAGTGCCCTCCTGTAGTTGTGCCCCTTCTGCAATGCCCCCCTGGAGCTGTGCCCCTTCTGCAATGCCCCCTGTAGCTGTGCCCATTAAGCAATGCCTCCAGCAGTTGTGCCCCTTCTGCAATGTTCCTTGTAGCTGTGGCCATTAAGCAATGTCCTCTTTAGCTGTGCCCCTCCTGCAATATCCCTGTAGTCGTACCCCCAGCACTAGCTCCCCCTCCCTGCCCACACCCCTAGGAAGAAACTTATCTTCATGCTGGCACCGCTCCATGCCATCCGGGCTCCCGGGTACCACCGTCGCTGCTGTTTCTGCCGCCTGCTGGATCTAACTGGGTCCAGCAGATGCACGGGCTCCTCAAACCGCGGGTGACATCATGACGTCACCTGCGCACTGCATTACTGGGTATGCTGGCCTCTGAAGCGATCAGAGGCTTCTATAGCCTCTGATGGCTTCAGAGACCAGTATTCTCAGTAATAATGGGGGTCTGCTGCGTCGGGAGCTGCACTAGAAGCTCAAAAGAACCTCCTGTGGCTCAAGAGCGCGGGTTGAACACCCCTGCTCTACAAGATGTAGAACGCTTTGCGTATTATCTCCTGATATTTTAATGTTTGTTCTTAATTAATGAAATCAGACATCAATAAATTATTTTATTGTTCTGTTGATTATTTAGAGTGAAGGCATGAGTAGAAGATACAGAGGAAGAAGAGACTAATGAGATTTAATATAGAAGAGATGAATGTGAATGATTTTAAGGAAGAAGATCTAGAAGGAGAAGAGACGTATGTGACTGATATAAAGGCAGAAGATGTAGAGGGAGAAGAAGAGACGTATGTGACTGATATAAAGGCAGAAGAAGAGACGTATGTGACTGATTTAAATGCAGAAGATATAGAGGGAGAAGAAGAGACGTATGTGACTGATAAGAAGACAGGTGATATAGAGAGAGAAGAAGAGACGTATGTGACTGATATAAAGGTAGAAGATATAGAGGGAGAAGAAGAGATGTATGTGACTGATATAAAGGTAGAAGATATAGAGGGAGAAGAAGTGCCGAATGGGAGGGGTGATCAGCAGTATAAGGAGGAGGAAATCCCTACAGATATCAGCACTGGTGAGTAATAACCACATATTACAGAATAGAGTCACGTATTCTCCTTGCTCAGTCACTACAGCAATCTCTTATCCTACACAAACCTCTGTCAGTACAAGCTAATGAGGGGAAGGTATCTAAGAAAAGAAGAACAGATCACCTCCTGCTAGATGAGACACCTGTCTTGTTATTAATCAGGTATCTCTAGCAGCCAACCAGCACAAATCATGTGAAGAATGCCAATCTCCACACATAAAAATTAAGACAGAAAATATGTGCAGTGCTTAGTGGCGCTCAAAAATACAAGATAAATATAATCCAAATTTAAATACTCTATTACATATAAAATTTTATCCACATTGTGTAAAACTCACGGGAGTGTGTAAATAAATATTAATTATATGGTACACAAAAATAATAAATAATAAAAATGAACAAAAATAAAAATAGAAAACAATCAGATCCTACAGAAATTGCACTATTAGAGCCAGTTAGATTGAGCTCAGAATGAACCAAAATAGACAAGGGGGCACAGTCTCGTAGCAATCTGGGAGCATACTCAGAATCAGCATTTACTTAATGTTCCTAGGTGTTAAATATGAATAAGTGACACAGTGTTGTCTTATTTTGTAGAAGAGTTCAGAATAGCAAAATCTCTCCTATCAATCTGGGAGCATGTAACTCAAAGTTAACCAGATAACCAATAGAGCAGCACGTTGATCTGCTCTCACACTGGATGCGAGACTGCAGCTCCCCAGTGAGACACTTTTGGCAGCGCGAGGTATCCGGATCTACTCCCGCTAGCTGCTGGCTAATATACTCTCCACTTTCTGGCATTCACGGATAGAGATTAAGGCCCTGATTCAGAACTGGACGCTCTGACAGAGCGCTCGATCTGAATCAGCGCCGGGCTTTTGTTTTTTTTAGAACAGCCTCCGGGCCGCTCGCATAGCTGTGTGTGACCACCCACAGCTATTGCGAACGGCCATTAAGTATATGGATCCCTGTTTGTGCATACTAACTCAATAGTTGATTCTGGACCCAGAATTAAGCACCCCATCAGCGCACAGATGTCACACACACACTCCACCTGAGCACTCATCACTATAACCACTCACCTGTCATTGTGCACCCTCTGTGCTTGGGAGCTCTGTACTGTTGCACTTAATCTCCTGACCTGTCTCTCGCCTTAAGCTTTCTGCTGTTGTCCATCTTTGCCCAGCTCCGTTCTGCTACTTTTCTCTGACTCTCCACTGCTTTATCTCATTCCTTAGCCGTATCCATGTACCCTACTTTGTTCTACTCCTTTTCTCTGCGCTTGTCTGCACCGAAGCTTGACCTTGTATAAACTATACAACTGAACAACTTTATTTCACTAATCACACATTTACTTCCAACAGATGGACACAGAAGCAGGAATACCACGGAGGAAGATCTAATTTGTTCTCAAGATTTTACAATAGAAGAGAAGAATATTGCACAAGGGTCTCCCGTAAAAAATCCCTTTACCCTAAATATACATCCAGCACCTCAGAGTTTGGATATGTTATCCGATCCCTCTAATCATAGGGAATGTTCTCCTGATAACTCTGATATTGCTGCACATAGTGCGGCTACTGCAGGTCACACAAACTTTCCTTGTTCTGAGTGTGGGAAATCTTTTACCTATAAATCTAAACTTCTAATACATCAGAGAAGTCACACAGGTGAGAAACCGTTTCCATGCTCTGAGTGTGGCAAATGTTTTACACGCAAATCAGCCCTTGTTAGACATCAGAGAACCCATACGGGTGAGAAGCCATTTCCATGCTCTGGGTGTGAGAAATGGTTTACACATAAACTAGGCCTTGTTGTACATCAGAGAACTCACACAGGTGAGAAACCATATCTGTGTTCTGAGTGTGGGAAATGTTTTACCCAGAAATCAGGTCTTGTTAGACATCATAGGACTCACACAGGTGAGAAGCCATATCCATGTTCTGAGTGTGGCAAATGGTTTACACATAAATTAGGTCTTGTTATACATCAGAGAAGTCACACAGGGGAGAAACCTTATCAGTGTTCTGAGTGTGGGAAATGTTTTACACACAAATCTGATCTTGTTTCACATTGTAGAATTCACACAGGTGAGAAACCATTTAAATGTTCTGGGTGTGGGAAATGTTTTACCCATAAATCAGCTCTTGTTATACATGAGAGAAGTCACACAGGTGAGAAACCATTTCCATGCTCTGAGTGTGAGAAATGCTTTACACATAAATCAGCTCTTGTTGAACATCAGAGAACTCACACGGGGGCAAAACCATTTCCATGTTCTGAGTGTGGGTCATGTTTTGCCCACAAATCAGCTCTTGTTACACATCAGAGAAGTCACACAGGTGAGAAACCATTTCCATGTTCTCAGTGTGGAAAATGTTTTGCCAATAAATCCGGTCTTGGTGAACATCAGAGAAGTCACACAGGTGAGAGGCCATTTCCATGTACTAGGTGTGGGAAATGTTTTACACATAAATTAGGTCTTGTACATGAGAGAACTCACACAGGTGAGAAACCATACTCCTGTTCTGAGTGTGGGAAATGTTTTACACAGAAATCGGCTCTTGTTACACATCAGAGACGTCACACAAGAGAAAAGCTACTTCCGTGAGATACTAGACTTAAAGCAGGGTTCCAGTCATACATTTACAGAGTGTGTACTGAAAGGTATATTAACATTGCTGAGTTATGGAGGGCAATTTGAAGATTCATTTAAACAGAATATTAACATGTTATAATTTAATTACAATACACAGACATACGTGGGATTTGTGTCAGCAACAGAAGACTGGAACAAATTGCTCATACATGGAACTTATTGTATTATTAACATCAACCTCAACTGATACATGGGTACGTTAATATGTATGAAATTAAGGTGAAGTGAATACAGTCCTGATACCTCAGTCATGGTTTAAGGTGCAAAGGAGAATTGCATGACCTGTGTTTTGAGGGAAAACTAAGGAAAAGTTGTATTGAAGCAGACCATCTGTAAATTGTAGCAATGAATTGTGATCTATCAGAAAGGTGTGCATTATAACTAACCAAGGAGTGACTATTCCTCCAAAGCGATAACTAAGGTAATGAGGGTAAGGCCTGGGTGTGTGGGAAATATTTTACACACAAATCTGATCTTGTTTTACATCGTAGAATTCGCACAGGTGAGAAACCATTTGCATGTTAATAGTGGGATTATTGTGTTGACTCTATAGACCCTGTGCACCCAAAGATCTGATCTCTAATGAAGGTAGTATGTATTTTCCATGCATGCGAATTGTCAATTGTGCTTTTGGCCACTGAGGGAGTTCTGTTTGATTCTACTGGGTCGCAGTCATGGATTTGGCAGTTGCCAGGACATGAGAAACCAATTTTGAGGAATGCCTTGATCGGCTTTTGGTCAGGATAAGAAAGGAATGTCCATGGGTTATTAGGGATTGGTGCTTCCATCATCAAAGAGCCATCTTCCCACAATAAAGAAATCGGACACACCCACTAATTATGGTAAAAGTTACCATGTGGTCGCAACCCCTCCACCAGATCAAGGGTCTCATTTAGACCCGCTCGCAAGCGGGTCGATGTTGGGCTCTGCGCACGCGCAGCGGCCGCACTGCGCGTGCACAAGCCCCGGAGTGAGAGAGAAATTCTCTCGCTCCGTGGCTCACTACAAAAGGGGCAGCTGTCGATGGTGATTGACAGCTCGCCCCGTTTTGCAGGCGTGGCGGGGGGGTGGCTTCACAAATGGAGGCGTTCCCAAACGAACGCCTGCTGTTTGTGAGCGGCCCCACTGACATCACCAGTGATGTCACTGGGAGAGCCTCCGGCTCTATTAGAGCCGGAAGCTCTCTGGGGCTTGAGGCAGACGAGACACTACCACAAAGGTCTCGTCGCAAGCCCCGATGGTCGCGATGGTCTTGACCACCGCGACCATCAACCTGGCCGCTCGCTAAAGCTGTGGGTGGTCACCCACAGCTTAGTGAGCGGCCAGGAGGCCGGCTCTTTTTAGAGATGCGAGCGGCTCTGAATGAGGTCCCAAGTCCACTGTGAGAAATATTTTGTTCAGTCTATCTGGGTCACAGTACCTGCGATAGTAAATTCTGTAAGCCATTACCGTGATAAGCAGGAAATTGAGTGAGATACTGCCTTCCTGACCTCTACTAAGCAGGTAATGGAGAACATTTTTTTTTCTAAAGAGTGGACAAAACACAAGGTGGAGAGGGAGGGCTTGAACAAAGTGCCTAATCTAAAAATATTCAAAGAATCTCTGGTGTTATAGAGGAGGTTTTTTGATTAATGTTAAGCGAAGCCAAGATTTACCCATCCAAAAAGTGAACAACATATATAATTAACACATTGGCCCAGCATTCAGAATGTTCTGCTGTACATTCTGGAGGGAACAGGGAGTTCTACAAAGGTGTAATAGCGGAAGAAAGGTAAAATTTGGGTGTGTGTGTATCCCAGACTTGCAGAGTGAATTTAAGGGTGGGTAATAAAGCAAGGTTGACATGTTCGCTTGGTCTAGGATTAGAGGGAGAGAAGTGCAAAGAATTTGGTTTCTATATCCACACAAACGAGCTTTGGAGGAATAAAGGGAGCCACGAGGCTTGCTGATCCTTTAAGAAAAGTGTCTTTGACACAGGAACCTAAAGTGTGGAATCCTACCTCATATTCACTGAAATTCGCCCGAGATCCAGTGACAGCCGTCTGAAATCTCCCACTGACCGTGAATTACCTGTGTAATAACGGCTGCTGCAACTACTCTCTGGATTGAGAAGTCAGCCAGGACTTTGCTTATGAGCCAGACAACAACAGCTAGGACCTAGATACCTGCGGGAGGCTGTTACCAGCCATGAAGAGTCAGTTTAAGATACACTGGCGTAATAATAATCAGTTTACATTGATTTGATCCTAAGCTGGCATAAGCAGCCTTACACATACCTGCACGTTGGAGAAATATTGGTTATTTGTCAATGTATGAAGCAGGACATAAGTGCAGCTTATGGAATATACAATGAGTGGGAGGAATGTTATGGCTAATAATCCTTTTTGGGGGGTTTCTCTGTATTTTATTAATTTATATATTGTACTATTAAATAAATGATATATTGATTATCACGCACTTTTAGACTATTGCAGTGGCTCCCTGTGGCTGGCCAGTGTATATATTTATTTTGTGTGTGTGTGTAAAAATATGTTTTATATTTGCACGGGTGGGAGAGGGGTTCGGCGGTGCGGTGGGTGAACTGTCACTGTTAAGCAACAAGCAGTGAATTGGGGCCTACAGAGCAGTGCATTGTGGGAGATCAGAAAGGAAGTGTCTGATCTGAGGAGCGATGCTGCAGAACGGCGCTGATGATCACAACTAAAGGTAAGAGGTGGGGATATGGAGGGGGCAAAGGGAGAGATGGATGGGGAAATGGGAGAGATGGAGGGAGCAAATGGAGAGACATGGAGGGGTAAATGGGAGAGATGAAGGGGGAAATGGGAGAGATGGAGGGGTAAATGGGAGAGATGGATGGGGAAATGGGTAAGAATAGCAGTTTTTCTCTTTTAAATACTTATTACATTATTGTGACCCCACTACTTGAATAAACTGGACTGCTCAGTAAATATTTTAGATCAGGGTGCCTTGAAAAAAACTTGGGAGACCCTAAGAGTGTCTCTAACTGAGAAAGTTTGGGGACCACTAGATTATTGTTATAATTTTATATTTTCAAGCTGACAGCGCAGGTCATTTGTATTTTATTTTTAAGAAATTTCCCCATTCAACCCGCTGCTTTAGGTCAACTTTTATTTTAGTGAGGACACTGCACCAGGGATATTTTTTTTTGTTTGTTAGAGACTAAACTGCCGGGATATTCTTTCAAAGTCTTTTGCATCCAATGAGAGAATGACCTCGGGAGTTTTAGTGTTTTTGAGAATTAGGTCTGTTCTGGTATTATCCTTTATTTGGTGTCCAGGAATAATTCCCACCTCACCTGGGTGGATCAAAGAGGGTAAGACCTTGTTTACACAGTGGTCTGGGAATTTAGAATATAGCTTGGTGCCATTGTTTAATAGGGAGGTTGGCACAATTATGGGGATCTTTCCCCTCCTTGTGAATGACAGTTTTGCCTGAGAAAAACACCAGGGCCAAGAGACTTGCCTGACGTTTGATCTTTGATTACTTGGATGATGTCTTCAGTCTAGATTTAAGTCCTAAGCTATGGGAGAGCTGTGGAAAATCTATCTTTGCAAGAAAGTTGATACATTATTCAGTCAGCGCTGGGGGGTATCAGGTTTGGGGTAAGATTATATAACTTGGATGAGTATTTGTGACATTCATCTATGATAATATGCAGGTGTTATAGGATGTTCTAACGGCTTGGAGGTTGCAATTAGAGTGTCTGGATCTGATTCTGGAGGCTAAGATTTTAACTGCTTTATCACTCTTCTCATGGAAAGTTAGGTTAATTCATTAAGATTGTGGGCCATCTGCTCTGATACTACCAGGTCTAGTCCCCTTTGATTATTATTATAGTTTATTTATATGGCGCCACAAGTATTCCGCAGCTCCTTACAAAGTACATAAACAAATGGGTGACCAGTGACTTACAGAACAATACAATACAGGACATGGATAATATACATTGCTACATTAGCGACCATAACACCTAGATATGCAACAGAGCATAAGCAACCAAGTGTTAGGTGCCCTAGTGGGGAGTAAGAAGGAGATGAAAGTAAAGTAAGGAGAAGCACAAGAGGGTAGAGGGCCCTGCTCATAAGAGCTTACATTCTAAAAGGGAGGGGCAGACAAATAGGTGTGACACAGATGGGGTAGGCAGGGAGGAAGGAGCATATAGCAGCAAGTTAGGATGAGAGATGGAAGGCTGTGATGAAGTAGTGGGTCTTGAGAGCCTGTTTGAAGGATTGTAGAGAGGTGGAGAGTCTGAGGGAGAGAGTTCCGAAGGCAGGGAACAGCACGGGCAAAATCTTGGAGGCGGTTCTGATTCTCCAGAGTCATGAAATTGTTTATGTTGAGTTTCAAGTTCATCAACTAAATTAAATAGACTTTGCCTAGTGCATACTCACAACAGAGACTTAGAGTATCATTACCTAAGGACCATATCGTTGTAGCAAAAGAATACAGAAAACCAAGAACAAATTGCTAATTGGGTAATAATAGACATAATGTAGGTCAATTATTTTGGAGTAATCAAGGGGAGAGGTCTTCCTTGTCAAAGTTTGAATCGCCAGAGCTATAAAAGGAAAGGGTTGTCTCTTGGGCTTCTACTCTAGGAGAGATTTTTACAAAAAGAATGAGAGATCGAGATTTTTTTGGGTGTTTTTTTTCCCCTCTTTGGGCCTGTTGTGAGCCAAGATCGTGGCCAGATTGTAGGAAATTTCTGTGTGGGGATTTTGATGCTTATTTTGAGATTTACGTCAGTGACAAGCTTTAGGCGGGGGCATGCATGATCTCAGCATTAAACAGTCAGGTTGCTTTATGGGTGACCGAGGTTCTAGAGAGGACACCTAGCTTCAGGATTGATGTCTGTATGCGCAAGCAGCACAATGGGGTAGCTCCACCACCACAGTAAAGGTTGGCAGGGTGTGGAGGAGTATTAATATAGAGGTGTATCTGTAGGGCTATATTTCCAGTTGGCAAATTACCTCCATTGGATCCAGCAAGTCTCTGGTTGGGTAACTATTCATCATCTCCTTGGCAGGTAGTGAGAACCTCTCTCACCTTTTCTGTGGACTTGATACATTAAGGACATTTCTTTAGCTGACAACAAGATGGCTCTTTTTTAATTTACTTACTGGACAATTTAAATGGTGGCATGATGACATCAAGCGGCAGGACACTGATGGCTGTCTGTTAGCATGAGAGCGGCCATTTTCAACATAATGTGCTGCATCTTTTATTATAAGATTGTTTGAGAATGGGTTAAATCATGGGTCTCCAACCTTTGGCCCTCCAGCTGCTGTGGAACTACAGATCCCAGGATGCCCTGCCACAGTTTTAGCACGCTGTTATATCAAAGTGGTGGCAGGGCAGACTGGGATGTGTAGTTCCACAGCAGCTGGAGGAGCAAAGGTTGAAGACACCTGGGTTAAATGGTTCTGACCCCAATAGATTTACAAACAATCTATTGTCCATGGTACAGAGACCAAGCTGTGTTTGTACAGCAAGCAGGGACATTTGTGACTTCTGGTTGTGAGACATGCAGACGGGGTCAGAGGTTACGAATCGGACCTCTATGCAGAAAGGCTGGCCTGTACCAAATGACCAGTCCAATAAGTAACTTGGAAGAATAATTTGATTGAAGTGAGATCTGTGTATCTGAGGAGGCATGGCTGAGTGCTGCCTATGTGCCAGGAGATAGGAACGGAATAAGACACCCTGGCATTTTACCCATTTATGGGATTCAGCAGGGAAAGTTTTCTGCAGGACCCATTATTATCCTTTATTTATACACTGAAGCACCAAAAGTCATGGGATAGCAGTTGGTAAAGGTGATGGCAGGTGGCATCTACGTGCTGTGACGTCAAGAAATGCCCAGACCTACATCAGTTTAAACTGACTCATGAGATGTCAGATTACAACACCGGGTAGGCGACGTGAATTATCAGAGTTCGAACAGGGCATGATAGTGGGTGCCCAATGAATGGCACATTCCATTTCCGAAGTGCGGACTTTCAATGTTCTTCGACCTACTGTGTCACGTGTGTACCGGGAATACCTCATGGGAGGCACTACCACCCACCATGGACAGTGCAGTGGCCAACCACAGATGCTTAATGATCAACTCCAGCTGCATCTGGACAGAATTGTCCGTGGTAACAGACAAGCGACACTGGCTAAAATCACATCCAAATTCAATGCAGCAGGTACCAGCAGGTCCGTGCAGCGTTCTTTAGCTTCCATGGGATATGGGAGCAGAAGACCCACCATAGTGCCCCAGGTAACACTATGACACCAGACACAGCGCCCCACCTGGGATCGCAACGTCGCTAATTGGACCCTGGAGGACCGGCAACATGTAGCGTGGTCCAATGAGTTGCAGTTCCAGTTTCGGGCTGATGGCAAGGATAGGGTGTGACGCAGACCCTATGAGGCCATGGACCCTAGTTGTCAACAAGGCACCATGCAGGCTGGTTGTGGGGCGTGTTCACGTGGCCTGCTGGTCTTCCTGAACATGTCAGTAACTGGTAACCGCTATGTTGTATTGCTTTATGACCATTTACAGGACTTCATGGATTACATGTACCCCCACAACGATGGAATAGTCCATCAGGATAAAGCATTGTGTCATCAGTCCCAAGTTGACCAGAATTACGAGGAGCATTCTCAACAGTTCTAAGAAATAGTGTGGCCACCACGATTGCCCAATCGAGTATCCATGGGACATGGCGGTGAAGTACATTAGCACCCAGGATCCAGCGCCTGCAAATATCGGGGAGCTGTGGGAAGCTATCCAGTTGGCATGGGTCAGTATCTCTCCAGAGGTCTTCTGTTCACTTGTGGAGTGGAGTTGCTGCACTTTGCCAGGCTAGGATGGGTCCTACAAAATACGAGGTGTCTATCCCATAACATTTCACACTTCAGTGTGTGATGCTGCTAGAACGAGATAAATACACACATACAATTTAGTGATGGATGATAACAATAGCAGTCATTGCCCAGGGAAGTCAGGCAGACCGGATCAGAGCTGTGGAGTGCGTGCATCCTGGAGATAGTGTAGAGGGAGTGGTGGGAGGGCCCTGCCCGTGAGAGCATACAGTCTATGAGCTATACATGGGGGATTATGTTTTATTAAGACAGGGTTATACCTCAAGTAGAGAATGAGCACAATGTTATTATACATGAACACATATCCCCACCAAATGCTCCAATTCTTGTTCCACAGTTTTATGCGTGTTCCCCCACCTTTTACATAAGCTCAATCAGGCAGGGTCACCTACACCTTCTCTTCCATATCATAGTATGTCGTTTGTACCACAATGCGCTCAATGTACAGCGCTGAGTAACATGCTGGTGCGTTAAAGGTAAATCGTTCTTATAGGAATTTACAGCTTAACACAGTGGTGCTGCTGTATATACTGGGCGGTGTGTACGGATCAGTGCTGCATAGCATTTCCCCACAGGCCTCAGTACATACCATACGGTAGACATATAGAGTATGACCGGATGGCCTCTGGCCGACTCCCGATCACAGGTTGAGGGTTGCGATCCCCACTTGACCTTGGGGTATCAGGGAATCCCGCTTACCGTCAGTGTCTGCCTGTCACTGACTCTGCCCACTGCGCTGTGGGCGTGTAAGGATGATGCCACCACCAAACTACCATCGGCGTTTGGAACCGCTTCTTAAGTACACACAGGATCCTACCACCGGCATCTGGAACCGCTCTGCTGTGTATGCGTCGACTGGCTGCGGCCACACCTCCTGTTTGGTGTCAGCTGTTCCCACCTGATCCCTCGCAATGGTCCAGGCTCCTGCTGGGTAGCTGGCAGGGGGTTTGAGCTTGGGAGACACTCGGTTCAACCCAGGAGAACGGAATAGCGTTTGGCGCAGTTCTGTTGGTCGCAGGGTACAGCTGTAGTCGAAGTAAAGGCAAAAGGTGTTTATTGCTCAAAGTCTTAAAAAAGACCCTCCTTCAAGTTGAAGGGGAATAATCAGCATACAAGAAATCTTATCCAACAGCAGTTCTTCTCCCCAAAGGATTTTCCGAGATGTACCCATACCGGGCTCACAGGCCCTTTTTTATATCATTCTTAAACAATATCACAGGGAGGTAAATCCACCCCGTGTTCCTCTCAACTAATCATGCGTCCTCACAAAATATAAATAACCACATATTACATTTCAAAGGAGTCACCCAATTTCCTCCTTTCTAATCTACCACCTAAAAGCAGTTGCTTCCTCAACACAACCTGATTTAGCATCCAGTATAACTGTCTCCTAACATGCTGATATAACATCCCACAGGAAATGGTAAATGACAATCATCTTAGATATTTTGTCACTGTGTGATAAATGTATCAATGTAGAATAACCAGCAATAGTATTCGCTTTCGTCTTCGTGCGATATTAAGGAAATCATGAAAAACACTTTTTCCCCAGAAGTGACAGTCTCAGGAACATATCACAGGAAGTGCAGACACACAAGAGACAGTCTCAGGGACATATCACAGGAAGTGCAGACATACAAGAGACAGTCTCAGGGACATATCAAAAGGAGATTTGGCCATTGACTCTCTTCACGCCTTCACACAGAAAGCTTCCATCCTGGTCTCACTGGAATACACTTCAAAGAAAGCTTTGTTACACAAAGGGTTTGACCACTACCATAGGTCAGGGTAATTAACATATCACTTCCTATGTCAGGAGGGCAATCCGCATTACAATAATATACTCTTGAACCATATTCCTATAAGTGCATAGCCTATTAATTACACTCTGCATCATGCACTAATGCATTGCAGATCAGCTGCAGTGCATTACAGCAATATGAATATATAGACTTTAATACAGTTTATTGTAAACCATGTGCAGTGTGCTTTTAAACT
This sequence comes from Taudactylus pleione, assembly GCA_031769625.1. Lineage (NCBI taxonomy): Eukaryota > Metazoa > Chordata > Amphibia > Anura > Myobatrachidae > Taudactylus > Taudactylus pleione. Next base: position 77,839 of record JAUIMM010001731.1, on the reverse strand, counting down.
GGGTCACCTTTAACTCAGTGCTGGTCGCAGTAGGAGCTGGCTCTCCCTGTCCCTTATCAGCACAGAAGCAGATAAGGACTAAGTCTGTACATACCGTACAGCAGACATATAGGGTGTGTGCGGTACTGCTGTATATACTGGGAGGTGTGTACTGATCAGTGCTGCATAGCATTTCCCCACAGGCCTCAGTGTAGAAGCAGATAAGGACTATGGGCCTGATTCTGACCCGCTCACGAGCGCTGTATGCTCGCAAGCGGGTCGACGGTGCCGAAGTGCGCAATGTGCACAATGGAGGGAGCTCCGTCGTGCGCATGCGTGAGACCCGGCGAGCGATGAGGAATCCGTCCTTCGGGGTCTCGCACCAAAGGGGGCGTGCTGTCGATGGTGAGTGACAGCACACCCCCTTTGGTGGGCGTGGCTGCCCAGACGGAGGCATTCCCATGGGAACGCCTACCGTCTGGGGCCGGCCCTACTGACATCAGTAGTGATGTCAGTGGGAGTGATTTTGGCTCTGATAGAGCCAAAATCACTCCAGGGCTTGCGGCAGCGAGACCCTACCACAGGGTCTCGTCGCAAGCCCGATGGTCGCGATGGTCTTAACCATGGCGACCATCATCATGGTCGCTCGCTATAGCTGTGGGTGGTAACCCACAGCTATGCGAGCGTCCAAAAGGCCGCTCCAAGAACAGGTAGGAGGGCCCTGATTCAGAGCGAGTGCTCTGGTTAGAGCGTTTGGCTCTGAATCAGGCCCTATGTCTGTACATACCATACTGCAGACATAGAGTGCATCTGGAAAGTATTCACAGCGCGTCATTTTTTCCACAATTTGTTATGTTACAGCCTTATTCCAAACTGGAATAAATTCATTTTTGTCCTCAGAATTCTAACAACAATACCCCATAATGACACCAATCCCCCATAATGACACCAATACCCCATAATGACACCAATCCCCCATAATGACACCAATACCCCATAATGACACACAATACCCCATAACGATAACGTGTAAAAAGTTTTTTTGCGATTCTTGCAAATTTTATAAAATAAAAAAACTAAGAAATGACATGTACATAAGTAGTCACAGCCTTTGCTCAATACTTGTTGATGCACTTTTGGCAGCAATTACAGCCTCAAGTCTTTTTGAATATGATGCCACTAGCTTGGCACACCTATCTTTGGGCAGTTTCACCCATTCCTCTTTGCAGCACCTCTCAAGCTCCTCAGGATGGGAAGCGTCGGTGCACAGCCATTTTCAGATCTCTCCAGAGATGTTTAATCGGATTCAGGTCTGGGCTCTGGCTGGGCCACTCAAGGACATTCAGAGAGTTGTCCTGAAGCCACCACTCCTTTCATATCTTGGCTGTGTGCTTAGGGTCACTGTCCTGCTGAAAGATGAACCGTCGCCCCAGTCTGAGGTCAGGAGCGCTCTGGAGCAGGTTTTCATCCAGGATCTCTCTGTATATTGCTTCATTCATCTTTCCCTCTATCCTGACTAGTCTCCCAGTTCCTGCCGCTGAAAAACATCCCCACAGCATGATGCTGCCACCACCATGCTTCCCTGTAGGGATGGTATTGGCCTGGTGATGAGCGGTGCCTGGTTTCCTCCTACCATAACTCCTTGCATTCACGCCAAAGAGTTTAATCTTTGTCTCTCATGGTCTGAGAGTCCTTCAGGTGCATTTTGGCAAACTCCAGGTGGGCTGCCATGTGCTTATAACTAAGGAGTGGCTTCCATCTGGCCACTCTACCATACAGGCCTGATTGGTGGATTGCTGCAGAGATGGTTGTCCTTCTGGAAGGTTCTCTCTCCACAGAGCAATGCTGTAAGCTCTGACAGAGTGACCATCGGGTTCTTGGTCACTTCCCTGACTAGGGCCCTTCTCCCCCGATCGCTTAGTTTAGACGGCCAGCCAACTCTAGGAAGAGTCCTGGTGGTTCTGAACTTCTTCCATTTACGGAAGATGGAGGCCACTGCGCTCATTGGGACCTTCAAAGCAGCAGACATTTTTCTGTACCCTTCCCCAGATTTGTGCCTCGAGACAATCCTGTCTTAGAGGTCTACAGACAATTCCTTGGACTTCATGCTTGGTTTGTGCTCTGACATGCACTGTCAAGTGTGGGACCTTATATAGACATGTGTAGGCCTTTCAAAATCATGTCCAATCAACTGAATTTACCACAGGTGGACACCAATTAAGCTGTAGGAACAGTTGTTGGATCATGCGCTCCCAATATTAATATTGCAGCTGTCTATTAATGTGGTCAAATAAATTACCCAATTGAAGATATGGAATAAAAAGACGCACTTGAAGTGCAATTCTACAGTGATATCAGGTGATAAATACAGGACTAACCATCGACCCGGTTGCGAGCGCATCGGCACTTGCGACCGGGTCTGAATGAGACCCATAGTGTGTGTAATCACTTCCTTACATATCATCAAAAAACCCCAAAAGGATTGAAATTTATGGCAATTAGAAAGATTGAGAGAGACTGGAGAGGGGGGTCAGTATTTATACAAAATTTCAAGATCAGAAACGGAGTGGATTTACAATATTGGAACTCTACATCCAAAGGGACTCAATATAGATTTCGACCTAGGAGCGTTCCTTAGGGTTTAGGTTCCACGTACTGCATAAAGGTCTCAATGGGAGAACTGAATCAATATTCAACCATTTATCTTCCATACGCTCTATATATGACATTTCCCATCCATTTCACACTTTATTCTTCACCCAGTAATAAATGGAATACAACAATGATGTAATGCCAATGTTTTCATGTAGCAATCTGTTTTTGTTTTTATTTTATTTATTTCGTTTTTGTACATTTGATATTTACTACCTTTTCCTTTTATTTGACACACATATATATTTACTTAATAAAAATATTTTAACCATTACAACACATGGACACTAATTTGGTAGATTATTCAGCCTCCATCCTAAAACCTGGTTATTGAACAATATGGGACTAAGGCCCTGATTCAGAGCCTCTCGTAAGCGGCCGCTCGTTCGTTCTGACCGATGTTCGCACATCTGCGCATGCGTATGGGTCGTAATGCGCATGCGCAAACCAGTCAGTGCGGTCAGAAATCGTGTGCTCGCAAAATAGCGAGTGCCTGCTAATTTGAGTGACAGGATGAGGCGTTTGTGGGTGGTAACAGGGGAAGGTGCTTGAAAACGGGGAGTGGAGATCCGAACGCAGGCGTGCCAAAAGGTCAAAACGGGCGTTTTAAGGGTGTGCATAATTAACAAAGCAGCGTCATTGACCACGTCACTTGGTTGTCTCTTAGCCTGAACTGCTCGCATGATTGCAGTAGGAAAATGCTACCACAAGAATAGTGAGCAGCTCATACGCCTTTCGATGTACTCGATTAATCTAATAAATAACGGAGATGACGTATGATGCGAGCGGCCAAGGGGCGTTTTTACAAAATAGCGAGCGCATGTTTCGGATGCTCGTTCAGACATAGAGGCGTCAACAGACCGCAAAGAGCGAGCGCTCAATTTAAATAGCCAGCCCCTTTTTCTGAACAAGCGTCCGCAAATAGCGTCCATCTCTGAATCAGGCCCTGTCATGTTTTGACTGATATAACCATTCAGCCAATCAGAAAAGGCACACAGGGTTAAAAGAAGAGCGAGTGCATCACGGAGACACCTTGAAAAAGTCACGAGTGACGAAACGCGTTGGGGTACAGACCCCCACTGACGTCACCACCTGGTGAGCACGAAGATCTCTGCTTCCTTTCACGAGAGCACCATCAACGAGGGCGATTAGAAGGACGCTGTTCCGGCGGGCTGTCAGTGCTGCAGTACAGCAGACGGAGACACAGCACAGCTGATCCAGCAACAGCCACATTGAAGACGCCAGCTTCACACAGAGCGAGATTGTAACAGGGAAAGGTAGGGCCAGTTATTCATGGCTCCTATCACCTTGGCCGTCATGGGGAGATCCATCATATAATGTTTTCACACAGAGCGAGATTGTAACAGGGAAAGGTAGGGCCAGTTATTCATTGCTCCTATCGCCTTGGCAGTCATGGGGAGATCCATCATATAACGTTTTCACACAGAGTGAGATAGTAACAGGGAAAGGTAGGGCCAGTTATTCATCGCTCCTATCGCCTTGGCAGTCATGGGGAGATCCATCATATAACGTTTTCACACAGGCGAGATAGTAACAGGGAAAGGTAGGGCCAGTTATTCATCGCTCCTATCGCCTTGGCAGTCATGGGGAGATCCATCATATTATAACGTTTTCACACAGAGCGAGATTGTAACAGGGAAAGGTAGGGCCAGTTATTCATCGCTCCTATCGCCTTGGCAGTCATTGGGAGATCCATCATATAACGTTTTCACACAGAGCGAGATTGTAACAGGGAAAGGTAGGGCCAGTTATTCATTGCTCCTATCGCCTTGGCAGTCATGGGGAGATCCATCATATAATGTTTTCACACAGAGCGAGATTGTAACAGGGAAAGGTAGGGCCAGTTATTCATTGCTCCTATCGCCTTGGCAGTCATGGGGAGATCCATCATATAACGTTTTCACACAAAACGAGATTGTAACAGGGAAAGGTAGGGCCAGTTATTCATTGCTACTATCGCTAAGGCAGTCATGGGGAGATCCAAAAAATAACGTTTTCACAAAGAGCGAGATTGTAACAGGGAAAGGTAGGGCCAGTTATTCATTGCTCCTATTGCCTTGGCAGTCATGGGGAGATCCATCATATAACGTTTTCATACAGAGCGAGATAGAAACAGGGAAAGGTAGGGCCAGTTATTCATCGCTCCTATCGCCTTGGCAGTCATGGGGAGATCCATCATATAACGTTTTCACACAGAGCGAGATTGTAACAGGGAAAGGTAGGGACAGTTATTCATTGCTCCTATCGCCTTGGCAGTCATGGGGAGATCCATCAGATAACGTTTTCACACAGAGCGAGATTGTAACAGGGAAAGGTAGGGTCAGTTATTCATTGCTCCTATCGCTTTGGCAGTCATGGGGAGATCCATCATATAACGTTTTCACACAGAGCGAGATTGTAACAGGGAAAGGTAGGGCCAGTTATTCATCGCTCCTATCACCTTGGCAGTCATGGGGAGATCCATAACATAATGTTTTCACACAGAGCGAGATAGTAACAGGGAAAGGTAGGGCCAGTTATTCATCGCTCCTATCGCCTTCGCAGTTATCGGGAGATCCATCATATAACATTTTCACACAGAGCGAGATTGTAACAGGGAATGGTAGGGCCAGTTATTCATCGCTCCTATCGCATTGGCAGTCATGGGGAGATCCATCATGTAACGTTTTCACACAGAGCGAGATAGTAACAGGGAAAGGTAGGGCCAGTTATTCATTGCTCCTATTGCCTTGGCAGTCATGGGGAGATCCATCATATAATGTTTTCACACAGAGCGAGATTGTAACAGGGAAAGGTAGGGCCAGTTATTCATTGCTCCTATCGCTAAGGCAGTCATGGGGAGATCCATAAAATAACGTTTTCACACAGAGCGAGATTGTAACAGGGAAAGGAAGGGCCAGTTATTCATCGCTCCTATCGCCTTGGCAGTCATGGGGAGATCCATCATATAACGTTTTCATACAGAGCGAGATAGTAACAGGGAAAGGTAGGGCCAGTTATTCATCGCTCCTATCGCCTTGGCAGTCATGGGGAGATCCATCATATAACGTTTTCACACAGAGCGAGATTGTAATAGGGAAATGTAGGGCCAGTTATTCATTGCTCCTATCGCCTTGGCAGTCATGGGGAGATCCATCAGATAACGTTTTCACACAGAGCGAGATTGTAACAGGGAAAGGTAGGGTCAGTTATTCATTGCTCCTATCGCCTTGGCAGTCATGGGGAGATCCATCATATAACGTTTTCACACAGAGCGAGATTGTAACAGGGAAAGGTAGGGCCAGTTATTCATCGCTCCTATCACCTTGTCAGTCATGGGGAGATCCATCACATAATGTTTTCACACAGAGCGAGATAGTAACAGGGAAAGGTAGGGCCAGTTATTCATCGCTCCTATCGCCTTGGCAGTCATCGGGAGATCCATCATATAACATTTTCACACAGAGCGAGATTGTAACAGGGAATGGTAGGGCCAGCTATTCATCGCTCCTATCGCCTTGGCAGTCATGGGGAGATCCATCATATAACGTTTTCACACAGAGAGCAAGATTGTAACAGGGAAAGGTAGGGCCAGTTATTCATTGCTCCTATCGCCTTGGCAGTCATGGGGAGATCCATCATATAATGTTTTCACACAGAGCGAGATTGTAACAGGGAAAGGTACGGCCAGTTATTGATTGCTCCTATCGCCTTGGCAGTCATGGGGAGATCCATCATATAACGTTTTCACACAGAGCGAGATTGTAACAGGGAAAGGTAGGACCAGTTATTCATCGCTCCTATCACCTTGGCAGTCATGGGGAGATCCATCATATAACATTTTCACACTGAGAGCGAGATTGTAAAAGGGAAAGGTAGGGCCAGTTATTCATCGCTCCTATCGCCTTGGCAGTCATGGGGAGATCCATCATATAACGTTTTCACACAGAGTGAGATTGTAACAGGGAAAGGTAGGGCCAGTTATTCATCGCTCCTATCGCCTTGGCAGTCATGGGGAGATCCATCATATAACGTTTTCACACAGAGAGCGAGATTGTAACAGGGAAAGGTAGGGCCAGTTATTCATCACTCCTATCGCCTTGGCAGTCATGGGGAGATCCATCATATAACGTTTTCACACAGAGCGAGATTGTAACAGGGAAAGGTAGGGCCAGTTATCATTGCTCCTATCGCCATGGCAGTCATGGGGAGATCCATCATATAACGTTTTCACACAGAGCGAGATTGTAACAGGGAAAGGTAGGGCCAGTTATTCATTGCTCCTATCGCCTTGGCAGTCATGGGGAGATCCATCATATAACGTTTTCACACAGAGCGAGATAGTAACAGGGAAAGGTAGGGCCAGTTATCATTGCCCCTATCGCCTTGGCAGTCATGGGGAGATCCATCATATAACGTTTTCACACAGAGCGAGATTGTAAGAGGGAAAGGTAGGGCCAGTTATTCATCGCTCCTATCGCCTTGGCAGTCATGGGGAAATCCATCATAGAACATTTTCACACAGAGCGAGAATGTAACAGGGAAAGGTAGGGCCAGTTATTCATCGCTCCTATCGCCTTGGCAGTCATGGGGAGATCCATCATATAATGTTTTCACACAGAGCGAGATTGTAACAGGGAAAGGTAGGGCCAGTTATTCATTGCTCCTATCGCCTTGGCAGTCATGGGGAAATCCATCACATAACGTTTTCACACAGAGCGAGTTTGTAACAGGGAAAGGTAGGGCCAGTTATTCATTGCTCCTATCGCCTTGGCAGTCATGGGGAGATCCATCATATAACGTTTTCACACAGAGCGAGATTGCAACAGGGAAAGGTAGGGCCAGTTATTCATCGCTCCTATCGCCTTGGCAGTCATGGGGAGATCCATGATATAACGTTTTCACACAGAGTGAGATTGTAACAGGGAAAGGTAGGGCCAGTTATTCATCGCTCCTATCGCCTTGGCAGTCATGGGGAAATCCATCATATAACGTTTTCAACCCAGAGCGAGATTGTAACAGGGAAAGGTAGGGCCAGTTATTCATCGCTCCTATCGCCTTGGCAGTCATGGGGAGATCCATCATATAACATTTTCACACAGAGCGAGATAGTAACAGGGAAAGGTAGGGCCAGTTATTCATTGCTCCTATCGCCTTGTCAGTCATGGGGAGATCCATCATATAACGTTTTCACACAGAGCGAGATAGTAACAGGGAAAGGTAGGGTCAGTTATTCATTGCTCCTATCGCCTTAGCAGTCATGGGGAGATCCATCATATAACGTTTTCACACAGAGCGAGATTGTAACAGGGAAAGGTAGGGCCAGTTATTCATTGCTCCTTTCGCCTTGGCAGTCATGGGGAGATCCATCATATAACTTTTTCACACAGAGCGAGATTGTAACAGGGAAAGGTAGGGCCAGTTATTCATCGCTCCTATCGCCTTGGCAGTCATGGGGAGATCCATCATATAACATTTTAACACAGAGCGAGATAGTAACAGGGAAAGGTAGGGCCAGTTATTCATTGCCCCTTTCGCCTTGGCAGTCATGCGGAGATCCATCATATAACATTTTCACACAGAGCGAGATTGTAACAGGGAAAGGTAGGGCCAGTTATTCATCGCTCCTATCGCCTTGGCAGTCATGGGGAGATCCATCATATAACGTTTTCACACAGAGTGAGATAGTAACAGGGAAAGGTAGGGCCAGTTATTCATCGCTCCTATCGCCTTGGCAGTCATGGGGAGATCCATCATATAACGTTTTCAAACAGAGCGAGATTGTAACAGGGAAAGGTAGGGCCAGTTATTCATCGCTCCTATCGCCATGGCAGTCATGGGGAGATCCATCATATAACGTTTCACACAGAGCGAGATAGTAACAGGGAAAGGTAGGGCCAGTTATTCATTGCTCCTATCACCTTGGCAATCATGGGGAGATCCATCATATAACGTTTTCACACAGAGCGAGATTGTAACAGGGAGAGGTAGGGCCAGTTATTCATCGCTCCTATCACCTTGGCAGTCATGGGGAGATCCATCATATAACGTTTTCACACAGAGAGAGATTGTAACAGGGAAAGGTAGGGCCAGTTATTCATTGCTCCTATCGCCCTGGCAGTCATGGGGAGATCCATCATATAACGTTTTCACACAGAGCGAGATTGTAACAGGGAAAGGTAGGGCCAGTTATTCATCGCTCCTATCACCTTGGCAGTCATGGGGAGATCCATCATATAACGTTTTCACACAGAGCGAGATTGTAACAGGGAAAGGTAGGGCCAGTTATTCATTGCTCCTATCGCCTTGGCAGTCATGGGGAGATCCATCATATAACGTTTTAACACAGAGCGAGATAGTAACAGGGAAAGGTAGGGCCAGTTATTCATTGCTCCTATCGCCTTGGCAGTCATGCGGAGATCCATCATATAACATTTTCACACAGAGCGAGATTGTAACAGGGAAAGGTAGGGCCAGTTATTCATCGCTCCTATCGCCTTGGCAGTCATGGGGAGATCCATCATATAACGTTTTCACACAGAGTGAGATAGTAACAGGGAAAGGTAGGGCCAGTTATTCATCGCTCCTATCGCCTTGGCAGTCATGGGGAGATCCATCATATAACGTTTTCACACAGAGCGAGATTGTAACAGGGAAAGGTAGGGCCAGTTATTCATCGCTCCTATCGCCTTGGCAGTCATGGGGAGATCCATCATATAACGTTTCACACAGAGCGAGATAGTAACAGGGAAAGGTAGGGCCAGTTATTCATTGCTCCTATCACCTTGGCAATCATGGGGAGATCCATCATATAACGTTTTCACACAGAGCGAGATTGTAACAGGGAGAGGTAGGGCCAGCTATTCATCGCTCCTGTCACCTTGGCAGTCATGGGGAGATCCATCATATAACGTTTTCACACAGAGCGAGATTGTAACAGGGAAAGGTAGGGCCAGTTATTCATTGCTCCTATCGCCTCGGCAGTCATGGGGAGATCCATGATATAACGTTTTCACACAGAGCGAGATAGTAACCGGGAAAGGTAGGGCCAGTTATTCATCGCTCCTATCGCCTTGGCAGTAATGGGGAGATCCATCATATAACGTTTTCACACAGAGCGAGATAGTAACAGGGAAAGGTAGGGCCAGTTATTCATCGCTCCTATCGCCTTGGCAATCATGGGGAGATCCATCATATAACGTTTTCACACAGAGCGAGATAGTAACAGGGAAAGGTAGGGCCAGTTATTCATCGCTCCTATCGCCTTGGCAGTCATGGGGACATCCATCATATAACGTTTTCACACAGAGTGAGATTGTAACAGGGAAAGGTAGGGCCAGTTATTCATTGCTCCTATCGCCTTGTCAGTCATGGGGAGATCCATCATATAACGTTTTCACACAGAGCGAGATAGTAACAGGGAAAGGTAGGGTCAGTTATTCATTGCTCCTATCGCCTTGGCAGTCATGGGGAGATCCATCATATAACGTTTTCACACAGAGCGAGATAGTAACAGGGAAAGGTAGGGCCAGTTATTCATTGCTCTTATCGCCTTGGCAGTCATGGGGAGATCCATCATATAACGTTTTCACACAGAGCGAGATTGTAACAGGGAAAGGTAGGGCCAGTTATTCATCGCTCCTATCACCTTGGCAGTCATGGGGAGATCCATCATATAACGTTTTCACACAGAGCGAGATTTTAACAGGGAAAGGTAGGGCGAGATATTCGTTGCTCCTATCGCCTTGGCAGTCATGGGGAGATCCATCATATAACGTTTTCACACAGAGCGAGATAGTAACAGGGAAAGGTAGGGCCAGTTATTCATCGCTCCTATCGCCTTGGCAGTCATGGGGAGATCCATCATATAACGTTTTCACACAAAGCGAGATTGTAACAGGGAAAGGTAGGGCCAGTTATTCATTGCTCCTTTCGCCTTGGCAGTCATGGGGAGATCCATCATATAACGTTTTCACACAGAGCGAAATTGTAACAGGGAAAGGTAGGGCCAGTTATTCATTGCTCCTATCGCCTTGGCAGTCATGGGGAGATCCATCATATAACATTTTAACACAGAGTGAGATAGTAACAGGGAAAGGTAGGGCCAGTTATTCATTGCTCCTTTCGCCTTGGCAGTCATGCGGAGATCCATCATATAACATTTTCACACAGAGCGAGATTGTAACAGGGAAAGGTAGGGCCAGTTATTCATCGCTCCTATCGCCTTGGCAGTCATGGGGAGATCCATCATATAACGTTTTCACACAGAGTGAGATATTAACAGGGAAAGGTAGGGCCAGTTATTCATCGCTCCTATCACCTTGGCAGTCATGGGGAGATCCATCATATAACGTTTTCACACAGAGCGAGATTGTAACAGGGAAAGGTAGGGCCAGTTATTCATCGCTCCTATCGCCTTGGCAGTCATGGGGAGATCCATCATATAAGGTTTCACACAGAGCGAGATAGTAACAGGGAAAGGTAGGGCCAGTTATTCATTGCTCCTATCACCTTGGCAATCATGGGGAAATCCATCATATAACGTTTTCACACAGAGCGAGATTGTAACAGGGAGAGGTAGGGCCAGTTATTCATCGCTCCTATCACCTTGGCAGTCATGGGGAGATCCATCATATAACGTTTTCACACAGAGCGAGATTGTAACAGGGAAAGGTAGGGCCAGTTATTCATTGCTCCTATCGCCTTGGCAGTCATGGGGAGATCCATCATATAACGTTTTCACACAGAGCGAGATTGTAACAGGGAAAGGTAGGGCCAGTTATTCATCGCTCCTATCGCCTTGGCAGTCATGGGGAGATCCATCATATAAAGTTTTCACACAGAGCGAGTTTTTAAGAGGGAAAGGTAGGGCGAGATATTCATTGCTCCTATCGCCTTGGCAGTCATGGGGAGATCCATCATATAACGTTTTCACACAGAGCGAGATAGTAACAGGGAAAGGTAGGGCCAGTTATTCATCGCTCCTATCGCCTTGGCAGTCATGGGGAGATCCATCATATAACATTTTCACACAGAGCGAGATTATAACAGTGAAAGGTAGGGCCAGTTATTCATTGCTCCTTTCGCCTCGGCAGTCATGGGGAGATCCATCATATAACGTTTTCACACAGAGCGAGATTGTAACAGGGAAAGGTAGGGCCAGTTATTCATTGCTCCTATCGCCTTGGCAGTCATGGGGAGATCCATCATATAATGTTTTCACACAGAGCGAGATTGTAACAGGGAAAGGTAGGGCCAGTTATTCATCGCTCCTATCGCCTTGGCAGTCATGGGGAGATCCATCATATAACGTTTTCACACAGAGCGAGATTGTAACAGGGAAAGGTAGGGCCAGTTATTCATCGCTCCTATCGCCTTGGCAGTCATGGGGAGATCCATCATATAACGTTTTCACACAGAGCGAGATAGTAACAGGGAAAGGTAGGGCCAGTTATTCATCGCTCCTATCGCCTTGGCAGTCATGGGGAAATCCATCATATAACGTTTTCACACAGAGCGAGATATTAACAGGGAAAGGTAGGGCCAGTTATTCATCGCTCCTATCGCCTTGGCAGTCATGGGGAGATCCATCATATAACGTTTTCCCACAGAGCGAGATAGTAACAGGGAAAGGTAGGGCCAGTTATTCATCGCTCCTATCGCCTTGGCAGTCATGGGGAGATCCATCATATAACGTTTTCACACAGAGCAAGATAGTAACAGGGAAAGGTAGGGCCAGTTATTCATCGCTCCTATCACCTTGGCAGTAATGGGGAGATCCATCATATAAGGTTTTCACACAGAGAGCGAGATTGTAACAGGGAAAGGTAGGGCCAGTTATTCATCGCTCCTATCGCCTTGGCAGTCATGGGGAGATCCATCATATAACGTTTTCACACAGAGCGAGATAGTAACAGGGAAAGGTAGGGCCAGTTATTCTTCGCTCCTATCGCCTTAGCAGTCATGGGGAGATCCATCATATAACGTTTTCACACAGAGAGCGAGATTGTAACAGGGAAAGGTAGGGCCAGTTATTCATTGCTCCTATCGCCATGGCAGTCATGGGGAGATCCATCTTATAACGTTTTCACACAGAGCGAGATAGTAACAGGGAAAGGTAGGGCCAGTTATTCATCACTCCTATCGCCTTGGCAGTCATGGGGAGATCCATCATATAACGTTTTCACACAGAGCGAGATTGTAACAGGGAAAGGTAGGGCCAGTTATTCATTGCTCCTATCGCCTTGGCAGCCATGGGGAGATCCATCATATAACGTTTTCACAGAGAGCGAGATTGTAACAGGGAAAGGTAGGGCCAGTTATTCATCGCTCCTATCGCCTTGGCAGTCATGGGGAGATCCATCATATAACGTTTTCACACAGAGTGAGATAGTAACAGGGAAAGGTAGGGCCAGTTATTCATCGCTCCTATCGCCTTGGCAGTCATGGGGACATCCATCATATAACGTTTTCACACAGAGTGAGATTGTAACAGGGAAAGGTAGGGCCAGTTATTCATTGCTCCTATCGCCTTGTCAGTCATGGGGAGATCCATCATATAACGTTTTCACACAGAGCGAGATAGTAACAGGGAAAGGTAGGGTCAGTTATTCATTGCTCCTATCGCCTTGGCAGTCATGGGGAGATCCATCATATAACGTTTTCACACAGAGCGAGATAGTAACAGGGAAAGGTAGGGCCAGTTATTCATTGCTCTTATCGCCTTGGCAGTCATGGGGAGATCCATCATATAACGTTTTCACACAGAGCGAGATTGTAACAGGGAAAGGTAGGGCCAGTTATTCATCGCTCCTATCACCTTGGCAGTCATGGGGAGATCCATCATATAACGTTTTCACACAGAGCGAGATTTTAACAGGGAAAGGTAGGGCGAGATATTCGTTGCTCCTATCGCCTTGGCAGTCATGGGGAGATCCATCATATAACGTTTTCACACAGAGCGAGATAGTAACAGGGAAAGGTAGGGCCAGTTATTCATCGCTCCTATCGCCTTGGCAGTCATGGGGAGATCCATCATATAACGTTTTCACACAAAGCGAGATTGTAACAGGGAAAGGTAGGGCCAGTTATTCATTGCTCCTTTCGCCTTGGCAGTCATGGGGAGATCCATCATATAACGTTTTCACACAGAGCGAAATTGTAACAGGGAAAGGTAGGGCCAGTTATTCATTGCTCCTATCGCCTTGGCAGTCATGGGGAGATCCATCATATAACATTTTAACACAGAGTGAGATAGTAACAGGGAAAGGTAGGGCCAGTTATTCATTGCTCCTTTCGCCTTGGCAGTCATGCGGAGATCCATCATATAACATTTTCACACAGAGCGAGATTGTAACAGGGAAAGGTAGGGCCAGTTATTCATCGCTCCTATCGCCTTGGCAGTCATGGGGAGATCCATCATATAACGTTTTCACACAGAGTGAGATAGTAACAGGGAAAGGTAGGGCCAGTTATTCATCGCTCCTATCACCTTGGCAGTCATGGGGAGATCCATCATATAACGTTTTCACACAGAGCGAGATTGTAACAGGGAAAGGTAGGGCCAGTTATTCATCGCTCCTATCGCCTTGGCAGTCATGGGGAGATCCATCATATAAGGTTTCACACAGAGCGAGATAGTAACAGGGAAAGGTAGGGCCAGTTATTCATTGCTCCTATCACCTTGGCAATCATGGGGAAATCCATCATATAACGTTTTCACACAGAGCGAGATTGTAACAGGGAGAGGTAGGGCCAGTTATTCATCGCTCCTATCACCTTGGCAGTCATGGGGAGATCCATCATATAACGTTTTCACACAGAGCGAGATTGTAACAGGGAAAGGTAGGGCCAGTTATTCATTGCTCCTATCGCCTTGGCAGTCATGGGGAGAATCATCATATAACGTTTTCACACAGAGCGAGATTGTAACAGGGAAAGGTAGGGCCAGTTATTCATCGCTCCTATCGCCTTGGCAGTCATGGGGAGATCCATCATATAAAGTTTTCACACAGAGCGAGTTTTTAAGAGGGAAAGGTAGGGCGAGATATTCATTGCTCCTATCGCCTTGGCAGTCATGGGGAGATCCATCATATAACGTTTTCACACAGAGCGAGATAGTAACAGGGAAAGGTAGGGCCAGTTATTCATCGCTCCTATCGCCTTGGCAGTCATGGGGAGATCCATCATATAACATTTTCACACAGAGCGAGATTATAACAGTGAAAGGTAGGGCCAGTTATTCATTGCTCCTTTCGCCTCGGCAGTCATGGGGAGATCCATCATATAACGTTTTCACACAGAGCGAGATTGTAACAGGGAAAGGTAGGGCCAGTTATTCATTGCTCCTATCGCCTTGGCAGTCATGGGGAGATCCATCATATAATGTTTTCACACAGAGCGAGATTGTAACAGGGAAAGGTAGGGCCAGTTATTCATCGCTCCTATCGCCTTGGCAGTCATGGGGAGATCCATCATATAACGTTTTCACACAGAGCGAGATTGTAACAGGGAAAGGTAGGGCCAGTTATTCATCGCTCCTATCGCCTTGGCAGTCATGGGGAGATCCATCATATAACGTTTTCACACAGAGCGAGATAGTAACAGGGAAAGGTAGGGCCAGTTATTCATCGCTCCTATCGCCTTGGCAGTCATGGGGAAATCCATCATATAACGTTTTCACACAGAGCGAGATATTAACAGGGAAAGGTAGGGCCAGTTATTCATCGCTCCTATCGCCTTGGCAGTCATGGGGAGATCCATCATATAACGTTTTCCCACAGAGCGAGATAGTAACAGGGAAAGGTAGGGCCAGTTATTCATCGCTCCTATCGCCTTGGCAGTCATGGGGAGATCCATCATATAACGTTTTCACACAGAGCAAGATAGTAACAGGGAAAGGTAGGGCCAGTTATTCATCGCTCCTATCACCTTGGCAGTAATGGGGAGATCCATCATATAAGGTTTTCACACAGAGAGCGAGATTGTAACAGGGAAAGGTAGGGCCAGTTATTCATCGCTCCTATCGCCTTGGCAGTCATGGGGAGATCCATCATATAACGTTTTCACACAGAGCGAGATAGTAACAGGGAAAGGTAGGGCCAGTTATTCTTCGCTCCTATCGCCTTAGCAGTCATGGGGAGATCCATCATATAACGTTTTCACACAGAGAGCGAGATTGTAACAGGGAAAGGTAGGGCCAGTTATTCATTGCTCCTATCGCCATGGCAGTCATGGGGAGATCCATCTTATAACGTTTTCACACAGAGCGAGATAGTAACAGGGAAAGGTAGGGCCAGTTATTCATCACTCCTATCGCCTTGGCAGTCATGGGGAGATCCATCATATAACGTTTTCACACAGAGCGAGATTGTAACAGGGAAAGGTAGGGCCAGTTATTCATTGCTCCTATCGCCTTGGCAGCCATGGGGAGATCCATCATATAACGTTTTCACAGAGAGCGAGATTGTAACAGGGAAAGGTAGGGCCAGTTATTCATCGCTCCTATCGCCTTGGCAGTCATGGGGAGATCCATCATATAACGTTTTCACACAGAGCGAGATTGTAACAGGGAAAGGTAGGGCCAGTTATTCATTGCTCCTATCGCCTTGGCAGTCATGGGGAGATCCATCATATACCGTTTTCACACAGAGCGAGATTGTAACAGGGAAAGGTAGGGCCAGTTATTCATCGCTCCTATCGCCTTGGCAGTCATGGGGAGATCCATCATATAACGTTTTCACACAGAGCGAGATTGTAACAGGGAAAGGTAGGGCCAGTTATTCATTGCTCCTATCGCCTTGGCCGCCATGGGGAGATCCATCATATAACGTTTTCACACAGCGAGATTGTAACAGGGAAAGGTAGGGCCAGTTATTCATCGCAGCTATCGCCTTGGCAGTCATGGGGAGAACCATCATATAACGTTTTCACACAGAGCGAGATATTAACAGGGAAAGGAAGGGCCAGTTATTCATCGCTCCTATCGCCTTGGCAGTCATGGGGAGATCCCTCATATAACGTTTTCACACAGAGCGAGATTGTAACAGGGAAAGGTAGGGCCAGTTATTCATCACTCCTATCGCCTTGGCAGTCATGGGGAGATCCATCATATAACGTTTTCACAGGGAGCGAGATTGTAACAGGGAAAGGTAGGGCCAGTTATTCATCGCTCCTATCGCCTTGGCAGTCATGGGGAAATCCATCATAGAACATTTTCACACAGAGCGAGAATGTAACAGGGAAAGGTAGGGCCAGTTATTTATCGCTCCTATCGCCTTGGCAGTCATGGGGAGATCCATCATATAATGTTTTCACACAGAGCGAGATTGTAACAGGGAAAGGTAGGGCCAGTTATTCATCGCTCCTATCGCCTTGGCAGTCATGGGGAAATCCATCACATAACGTTTTCACACAGAGCGAGTTTGTAACAGGGAAAGGTAGGGCCAGTTATTCATTGCTCCTATCGCCTTGGCAGTCATGGGGAGATCCATCATATAACGTTTTCACACAGAGCGAGATTGTAACAGGGAAAGGTAGGGCCAGTTATTCATCGCTCCTATCGCCTTGGCAGTCATGGGGAGATCCATGATATAACGTTTTCACACAGAGCGAGATTGTAACAGGGAAAGGTAGGGCCAGTTATTCATCGCTCCTATCGCCTTGGCAGTCATGGGGAGATCCATCATATAACATTTTCACACAGAGCGAGATAGTAACAGGGAAAGGTAGGGCCAGTTATTCATCGCTCCTATCGCCTTGGCAGTCATGGAGAGATCCATCATATAACGTTTTCACACAGAGCGAGATAGTAACAGGGAAAGGTAGGGGCAGTAATTCATCGCTCCTATCGCCTTGGCAGTCATGGGGAGATCCATCATATAACGTTTTCACACAGAGCGAGATTGTAACAGGGAAAGGTAGGGCCAGTTATTCATCGCTCCTATCGCCTTGGCAGTCATGGGGAGATCCATCATATAACGTTTTCACACAGAGCGAGATAGTAACAGGGAAAGGTAGGGCCAGTTATTCATCGCTCCTATCGCCTTGGCAGTCATGGGGAGATCCATCATATAACATTTTCACACAGAGCGAGATTGTAAGAGGGAAAGGTAGGGGCAGTTATTCATCGCTCCTATCGTCTTGGCAGTCATGGGGAGATCCATCATATAACGTTTTCACACAGAGCGAGATAGTAACAGGGAAAGGTAGGGCCAGTTATTCATCGCTCCTATCGCCTTGGCATGCATGGGGACATCCATCATATAACGTTTTCACACAGAGCGAGATTGTAACAGGGAAAGGTAGGGCCAGTTATTCATTGCTCCTATCGCCTTGTCAGTCATGGGGAGATCCATCATATAACGTTTTCACACAGAGCGAGATAGTAACAGGGAAAGGTAGGGTCAGTTATTCATTGCTCCTATCGCCTTAGCAGTCATGGGGAGATCCATCATATAACGTTTTCACACAGAGCGAGATAGTAACAGGGAAAGGTAGGGCCAGTTATTCATTGCTCTTATCGCCTTGGCAGTCATGGGGAGATCCATCATATAACGTTTTCACACAGAGCGAGATTGTAACAGGGAAAGGTAGGGCTAGTTATTCATCGCTCCTATCACCTTGGCAGTCATGGGGAGATCCATCATATAACGTTTTCACACAGAGCGAGATTTTAACAGGGAAAGGTAGGGCGAGATATTCGTTGCTCCTATCGCCTTGGCAGTCATGGGGAGATCCATCATATAACGTTTTCACACAGAGCGAGATAGTAACAGGGAAAGGTAGGGCCAGTTATTCATCGTTCCTATCGCCTTAGCAGTCATGGGGAGATCCATCATATAACGTTTTCACACAGAGCGAGATTGTAACAGGGAAAGGTAGGGCCAGTTATTCATTGCTCCTTTCGCCTTGGCAGTCATGGGGAGATCCATCATATAACTTTTTCACACAGAGCGAGATTGTAACAGGGAAAGGTAGGGCCAGTTATTCATCGCTCCTATCGCCTTGGCAGTCATGGGGAGATCCATCATATAACATTTTAACACAGAGCGAGATAGTAACAGGGAAAGGTAGGGCCAGTTATTCATTGCTCCTTTCGCCTTGGCAGTCATGCGGAGATCTATCATATAACATTTTCACACAGAGCGAGATTGTAACAGGGAAAGGTAGGGCCAGTTATTCATCGCTCCTATCGCCTTGGCAGTCATGGGGAGATCCATCTAATAACGTTTTCACACAGAGTGAGATAGTAACAGGGAAAGGTAGGGCCAGTTATTCATCGCTCCTATCGCCTTGGCAGTCATGGGGAGATCCATCATATAACGTTTTCACACAGAGCGAGATTGTAACAGGGAAAGGTAGGGCCAGTTATTCATCGCTCCTATCGCCTTGGCAGTCATGGGGAGATCCATCATATAACGTTTCACACAGAGCGAGATAGTAACAGGGAAAGGTAGGGCCAGTTATTCATTGCTCCTATCACCTTGGCAATCATGGGGAGATCCATCATATAACGT
Organism: Taudactylus pleione; assembly: GCA_031769625.1. Taxonomy (NCBI): domain Eukaryota; kingdom Metazoa; phylum Chordata; class Amphibia; order Anura; family Myobatrachidae; genus Taudactylus; species Taudactylus pleione. The sequence goes on along the minus strand of JAUIMM010001731.1, from coordinate 58,691 downwards.
TTTCACACAGAGCGAGATTGTAACAGGGAGAGGTAGGGCCAGTTATTCATCGCTCCTATCACCTTGGCAGTCATGGGGAGATCCATCATATAACGTTTTCACACAGAGCGAGATTGTAACAGGGAAAGGTAGGGCCAGTTATTCATTGCTCCTATCGCCCTGGCAGTCATGGGGAGATCCATCATATAACGTTTTCACACAGAGCGAGATTGTAACAGGGAAAGGTAGGGCCAGTTATTCATCGCTCCTATCACCTTGGCAGTCATGGGGAGATCCATCATATAACGTTTTCACACAGAGCGAGATTGTAACAGGGAAAGGTAGGGCCAGTTATTCATCGCTCCTATCGCCTTGGCAGTCATGGGGAAATCCATCATAGAACATTTTCACACAGAGCGAGAATGTAACAGGGAAAGGTAGGGCCAGTTATTTATCGCTCCTATCGCCTTGGCAGTCATGGGGAGATCCATCATATAATGTTTTCACACAGAGCGAGATTGTAACAGGGAAAGGTAGGGCCAGTTATTCATCGCTCCTATCGCCTTGGCAGTCATGGGGAAATCCATCACATAACGTTTTCACACAGAGCGAGTTTGTAACAGGGAAAGGTAGGGCCAGTTATTCATTGCTCCTATCGCCTTGGCAGTCATGGGGAGATCCATCATATAACGTTTTCACACAGAGCGAGATTGTAACAGGGAAAGGTAGGGCCAGTTATTCATCGCTCCTATCGCCTTGGCAGTCATGGGGAGATCCATGATATAACGTTTTCACACAGAGTGAGATTGTAACAGGGAAAGGTAGGGCCAGTTATTCATCGCTCCTATCGCCTTGGCAGTCATGGGGAAATCCATCATATAACGTTTTCACACAGAGCGAGATTGTAACAGGGAAAGGTAGGGCCAGTTATTCATCGCTCCTATCGCCTTGGCAGTCATGGGGAGATCCATCATATAACATTTTCACACAGAGCGAGATTGTAAGAGGGAAAGGTAGGGGCAGTTATTCATCGCTCCTATCGCCTTGGCAGTCATGGGGAGATCCATCATATAACGTTTTCACACAGAGCGAGATAGTAACAGGGAACGGTAGGGCCAGTTATTCATCGCTCCTATCGCCTTGGCAGTCATGGGGACATCCATCATATAACGTTTTCACACAGAGCGAGATTGTAACAGTGAAAGGTAGGGCCAGTTATTCATTGCTCCTATCGCCTTGTCAGTCATGGGGAGATCCATCATATAACGTTTTCACACAGAGCGAGATAGTAACAGGGAAAGGTAGGGTCAGTTATTCATTGCTCCTATCGCCTTAGCAGTCATGGGGAGATCCATCATATAACGTTTTCACACAGATCGAGATAGTAACAGGGAAAGGTAGGGCCAGTTATTCATTGCTCTTATCGCCTTGGCAGTCATGGGGAGATCCATCATATAACATTTTCACACAGAGCGAGATTGTAACAGGGAAAGGTAGGGCCAGTTATTCATCGCTCCTATCGCCTTGGCAGTCATGGGGAGATCCATCATATAACGTTTTCACACAGAGTGAGATAGTAACAGGGAAAGGTAGGGCCAGTTATTCATCGCTCCTATCGCCTTGGCAGTCATGGGGAGATCCATCATATAACGTTTTCACACAGAGCGAGATTGTAACAGGGAAAGGTAGGGCCAGTTATTCATCGCTCCTATCGCCTTGGCAGTCATGGGGAGATCCATCATATAACGTTTCACACAGAGCGAGATAGTAACAGGGAAAGGTAGGGCCAGTTATTCATTGCTCCTATCACCTTGGCAATCATGGGGAGATCCATCATATAACGTTTTCACACAGAGCGAGATTGTAACAGGGAGAGGTAGGGCCAGCTATTCATCGCTCCTGTCATCTTGGCAGTCATGGGGAGATCCATCATATAACGTTTTCACACAGAGCGAGATTGTAACAGGGAAAGGTAGGGCCAGTTATTCATTGCTCCTATCGCCTCGGCAGTCATGGGGAGATCCATGATATAATGTTTTCACACAGAGCGAGATAGTAACCGGGAAAGGTAGGGCCAGTTATTCATTGCTCCTATCGCCTTGGCAGTCATGGGGAGATCCATCATATAACATTTTAACACAGAGTGAGATAGTAACAGGGAAAGGTAGGGCCAGTTATTCATTGCTCCTTTCGCCTTGGCAGTCATGCGGAGATCCATCATATAACATTTTCACACAGAGCGAGATTGTAACAGGGAAAGGTAGGGCCAGTTATTCATCGCTCCTATCGCCTTGGCAGTCATGGGGAGATCCATCATATAACGTTTTCACACAGAGTGAGATAGTAACAGGGAAAGGTAGGGCCAGTTATTCATCGCTCCTATCACCTTGGCAGTCATGGGGAGATCCATCATATAACGTTTTCACACAGAGCGAGATTGTAACAGGGAAAGGTAGGGCCAGTTATTCATCGCTCCTATCGCCTTGGCAGTCATGGGGAGATCCATCATATAAGGTTTCACACAGAGCGAGATAGTAACAGGGAAAGGTAGGGCCAGTTATTCATTGCTCCTATCACCTTGGCAATCATGGGGAGATCCATCATATAACGTTTTCACACAGAGCGAGATTGTAACAGGGAGAGGTAGGGCCAGTTATTCATCGCTCCTATCACCTTGGCAGTCATGGGGAGATCCATCATATAACGTTTTCACACAGAGCGAGATTGTAACAGGGAAAGGTAGGGCCAGTTATTCATTGCTCCTATCGCCTTGGCAGTCATGGGGAGATCCATCATATAACGTTTTCACACAGAGCGAGATTGTAACAGGGAAAGGTAGGGCCAGTTATTCATCGCTCCTATCGCCTTGGCAGTCATGGGGAGATCCATCATATAAAGTTTTCACACAGAGCGAGTTTTTAAGAGGGAAAGGTAGGGCGAGATATTCATTGCTCCTATCGCCTTGGCAGTCATGGGGAGATCCATCATATAACGTTTTCACACAGAGCGAGATAGTAACAGGGAAAGGTAGGGCCAGTTATTCATCGCTCCTATCGCCTTGGCAGTCATGGGGAGATCCATCATATAACATTTTCACACAGAGCGAGATTATAACAGTGAAAGGTAGGGCCAGTTATTCATTGCTCCTTTCGCCTCGGCAGTCATGGGGAGATCCATCATATAACGTTTTCACACAGAGCGAGATTGTAACAGGGAAAGGTAGGGCCAGTTATTCATTGCTCCTATCGCCTTGGCAGTCATGGGGAGATCCATCATATAATGTTTTCACACAGAGCGAGATTGTAACAGGGAAAGGTAGGGCCAGTTATTCATCGCTCCTATCGCCTTGGCAGTCATGGGGAGATCCATCATATAACGTTTTCACACAGAGCGAGATTGTAACAGGGAAAGGTAGGGCCAGTTATTCATCGCTCCTATCGCCTTGGCAGTCATGGGGAGATCCATCATATAACGTTTTCACACAGAGCGAGATAGTAACAGGGAAAGGTAGGGCCAGTTATTCATCGCTCCTATCGCCTTGGCAGTCATGGGGAAATCCATCATATAACGTTTTCACACAGAGCGAGATATTAACAGGGAAAGGTAGGGCCAGTTATTCATCGCTCCTATCGCCTTGGCAGTCATGGGGAGATCCATCATATAACGTTTTCCCACAGAGCGAGATAGTAACAGGGAAAGGTAGGGCCAGTTATTCATCGCTCCTATCGCCTTGGCAGTCATGGGGAGATCCATCATATAACGTTTTCACACAGAGCAAGATAGTAACAGGGAAAGGTAGGGCCAGTTATTCATCGCTCCTATCACCTTGGCAGTAATGGGGAGATCCATCATATAAGGTTTTCACACAGAGAGCGAGATTGTAACAGGGAAAGGTAGGGCCAGTTATTCATCGCTCCTATCGCCTTGGCAGTCATGGGGAGATCCATCATATAACGTTTTCACACAGAGCGAGATAGTAACAGGGAAAGGTAGGGCCAGTTATTCTTCGCTCCTATCGCCTTAGCAGTCATGGGGAGATCCATCATATAACGTTTTCACACAGAGAGCGAGATTGTAACAGGGAAAGGTAGGGCCAGTTATTCATTGCTCCTATCGCCATGGCAGTCATGGGGAGATCCATCTTATAACGTTTTCACACAGAGCGAGATAGTAACAGGGAAAGGTAGGGCCAGTTATTCATCACTCCTATCGCCTTGGCAGTCATGGGGAGATCCATCATATAACGTTTTCACACAGAGCGAGATTGTAACAGGGAAAGGTAGGGCCAGTTATTCATTGCTCCTATCGCCTTGGCAGCCATGGGGAGATCCATCATATAACGTTTTCACAGAGAGCGAGATTGTAACAGGGAAAGGTAGGGCCAGTTATTCATCGCTCCTATCGCCTTGGCAGTCATGGGGAGATCCATCATATAACGTTTTCACACAGAGCGAGATTGTAACAGGGAAAGGTAGGGCCAGTTATTCATTGCTCCTATCGCCTTGGCAGTCATGGGGAGATCCATCATATACCGTTTTCACACAGAGCGAGATTGTAACAGGGAAAGGTAGGGCCAGTTATTCATCGCTCCTATCGCCTTGGCAGTCATGGGGAGATCCATCATATAACGTTTTCACACAGAGCGAGATTGTAACAGGGAAAGGTAGGGCCAGTTATTCATTGCTCCTATCGCCTTGGCCGCCATGGGGAGATCCATCATATAACGTTTTCACACAGCGAGATTGTAACAGGGAAAGGTAGGGCCAGTTATTCATCGCAGCTATCGCCTTGGCAGTCATGGGGAGAACCATCATATAACGTTTTCACACAGAGCGAGATATTAACAGGGAAAGGAAGGGCCAGTTATTCATCGCTCCTATCGCCTTGGCAGTCATGGGGAGATCCCTCATATAACGTTTTCACACAGAGCGAGATTGTAACAGGGAAAGGTAGGGCCAGTTATTCATCACTCCTATCGCCTTGGCAGTCATGGGGAGATCCATCATATAACGTTTTCACAGGGAGCGAGATTGTAACAGGGAAAGGTAGGGCCAGTTATTCATCGCTCCTATCGCCTTGGCAGTCATGGGGAAATCCATCATAGAACATTTTCACACAGAGCGAGAATGTAACAGGGAAAGGTAGGGCCAGTTATTTATCGCTCCTATCGCCTTGGCAGTCATGGGGAGATCCATCATATAATGTTTTCACACAGAGCGAGATTGTAACAGGGAAAGGTAGGGCCAGTTATTCATCGCTCCTATCGCCTTGGCAGTCATGGGGAAATCCATCACATAACGTTTTCACACAGAGCGAGTTTGTAACAGGGAAAGGTAGGGCCAGTTATTCATTGCTCCTATCGCCTTGGCAGTCATGGGGAGATCCATCATATAACGTTTTCACACAGAGCGAGATTGTAACAGGGAAAGGTAGGGCCAGTTATTCATCGCTCCTATCGCCTTGGCAGTCATGGGGAGATCCATGATATAACGTTTTCACACAGAGCGAGATTGTAACAGGGAAAGGTAGGGCCAGTTATTCATCGCTCCTATCGCCTTGGCAGTCATGGGGAGATCCATCATATAACATTTTCACACAGAGCGAGATAGTAACAGGGAAAGGTAGGGCCAGTTATTCATCGCTCCTATCGCCTTGGCAGTCATGGAGAGATCCATCATATAACGTTTTCACACAGAGCGAGATAGTAACAGGGAAAGGTAGGGGCAGTAATTCATCGCTCCTATCGCCTTGGCAGTCATGGGGAGATCCATCATATAACGTTTTCACACAGAGCGAGATTGTAACAGGGAAAGGTAGGGCCAGTTATTCATCGCTCCTATCGCCTTGGCAGTCATGGGGAGATCCATCATATAACGTTTTCACACAGAGCGAGATAGTAACAGGGAAAGGTAGGGCCAGTTATTCATCGCTCCTATCGCCTTGGCAGTCATGGGGAGATCCATCATATAACATTTTCACACAGAGCGAGATTGTAAGAGGGAAAGGTAGGGGCAGTTATTCATCGCTCCTATCGCCTTGGCAGTCATGGGGAGATCCATCATATAACGTTTTCACACAGAGCGAGATAGTAACAGGGAAAGGTAGGGCCAGTTATTCATCGCTCCTATCGCCTTGGCAGTCATGGGGACATCCATCATATAACGTTTTCACACAGAGCGAGATTGTAACAGGGAAAGGTAGGGCCAGTTATTCATTGCTCCTATCGCCTTGTCAGTCATGGGGAGATCCATCATATAACGTTTTCACACAGAGCGAGATAGTAACAGGGAAAGGTAGGGTCAGTTATTCATTGCTCCTATCGCCTTAGCAGTCATGGGGAGATCCATCATATAACGTTTTCACACAGAGCGAGATAGTAACAGGGAAAGGTAGGGCCAGTTATTCATTGCTCTTATCGCCTTGGCAGTCATGGGGAGATCCATCATATAACGTTTTCACACAGAGCGAGATTGTAACAGGGAAAGGTAGGGCTAGTTATTCATCGCTCCTATCACCTTGGCAGTCATGGGGAGATCCATCATATAACGTTTTCACACAGAGCGAGATTTTAACAGGGAAAGGTAGGGCGAGATATTCGTTGCTCCTATCGCCTTGGCAGTCATGGGGAGATCCATCATATAACGTTTTCACACAGAGCGAGATAGTAACAGGGAAAGGTAGGGCCAGTTATTCATCGTTCCTATCGCCTTAGCAGTCATGGGGAGATCCATCATATAACGTTTTCACACAGAGCGAGATTGTAACAGGGAAAGGTAGGGCCAGTTATTCATTGCTCCTTTCGCCTTGGCAGTCATGGGGAGATCCATCATATAACTTTTTCACACAGAGCGAGATTGTAACAGGGAAAGGTAGGGCCAGTTATTCATCGCTCCTATCGCCTTGGCAGTCATGGGGAGATCCATCATATAACATTTTAACACAGAGCGAGATAGTAACAGGGAAAGGTAGGGCCAGTTATTCATTGCTCCTTTCGCCTTGGCAGTCATGCGGAGATCCATCATATAACATTTTCACACAGAGCGAGATTGTAACAGGGAAAGGTAGGGCCAGTTATTCATCGCTCCTATCGCCTTGGCAGTCATGGGGAGATCCATCTAATAACGTTTTCACACAGAGTGAGATAGTAACAGGGAAAGGTAGGGCCAGTTATTCATCGCTCCTATCGCCTTGGCAGTCATGGGGAGATCCATCATATAACGTTTTCACACAGAGCGAGATTGTAACAGGGAAAGGTAGGGCCAGTTATTCATCGCTCCTATCGCCTTGGCAGTCATGGGGAGATCCATCATATAACGTTTCACACAGAGCGAGATAGTAACAGGGAAAGGTAGGGCCAGTTATTCATTGCTCCTATCACCTTGGCAATCATGGGGAGATCCATCATATAACGTTTTCACACAGAGCGAGATTGTAACAGGGAGAGGTAGGGCCAGTTATTCATCGCTCCTATCACCTTGGCAGTCATGGGGAGATCCATCATATAACGTTCTCACACAGAGCGAGATTGTAACAGGGAAAGGTAGGGCCAGTTATTCATTGCTCCTATCGCCCTGGCAGTCATGGGGAGATCCATCATATAACGTTTTCAAACAGAGCGAGATTGTAACAGGGAAAGGTAGGGCCAGTTATTCATCGCTCCTATCACCTTGGCAGTCATGGGGAGATCCATCATATAACGTTTTCACACAGAGCGAGATTGTAACAGGGAAAGGTAGGGCCAGTTATTCATCGCTCCTATCGCCTTGGCAGTCATGGGGAAATCCATCATAGAACATTTTCACACAGAGCGAGAATGTAACAGGGAAAGGTAGGGCCAGTTATTTATCGCTCCTATCGCCTTGGCAGTCATGGGGAGATCCATCATATAATGTTATCACACAGAGCGAGATTGTAACAGGGAAAGGTAGGGCCAGTTATTCATCGCTCCTATCGCCTTGGCAGTCATGGGGAAATCCATCACATAACGTTTTCACACAGAGCGAGTTTGTAACAGGGAAAGGTAGGGCCAGTTATTCATTGCTCCTATCGCCTTGGCAGTCATGGGGAGATCCATCATATAACGTTTTCACACAGAGCGAGATTGTAACAGGGAAAGGTAGGGCCAGTTATTCATCGCTCCTATCGCCTTGGCAGTCATGGGGAGATCCATGATATAACGTTTTCACACAGAGTGAGATTGTAACAGGGAAAGGTAGGGCCAGTTATTCATCGCTCCTATCGCCTTGGCAGTCATGGGGAAATCCATCATATAACGTTTTCACACAGAGCGAGATTGTAACAGGGAAAGGTAGGGCCAGTTATTCATCGCTCCTATCGCCTTGGCAGTCATGGGGAGATCCATCATATAACATTTTCACACAGAGCGAGATAGTAACAGGGAAAGGTAGGGCCAGTTATTCATCGCTCCTATCGCCTTGGCAGTCATGGAGAGATCCATCATATAACGTTTTCACACAGAGCGAGATAGTAACAGGGAAAGGTAGGGGCAGTTATTCATCGCTCCTATCGCCTTGGCAGTCATGGGGAGATCCATCATATAACGTTTTCACACAGAGCGAGATTGTAACAGGGAAAGGTAGGGCCAGTTATTCATCGCTCCTATCGCCTTGGCAGTCATGGGGAGATCCATCATATAACGTTTTCACACAGAGCGAGATAGTAACAGGGAAAGGTAGGGCCAGTTATTCATCGCTCCTATCGCCTTGGCAGTCATGGGGAGATCCATCATATAACATTTTCACACAGAGCGAGATTGTAAGAGGGAAAGGTAGGGGCAGTTATTCATCGCTCCTATCGCCTTGGCAGTCATGGGGAGATCCATCATATAACGTTTTCACACAGAGCGAGATAGTAACAGGGAACGGTAGGGCCAGTTATTCATCGCTCCTATCGCCTTGGCAGTCATGGGGACATCCATCATATAACGTTTTCACACAGAGCGAGATTGTAACAGTGAAAGGTAGGGCCAGTTATTCATTGCTCCTATCGCCTTGTCAGTCATGGGGAGATCCATCATATAACGTTTTCACACAGAGCGAGATAGTAACAGGGAAAGGTAGGGTCAGTTATTCATTGCTCCTATCGCCTTAGCAGTCATGGGGAGATCCATCATATAACGTTTTCACACAGATCGAGATAGTAACAGGGAAAGGTAGGGCCAGTTATTCATTGCTCTTATCGCCTTGGCAGTCATGGGGAGATACATCATATAACATTTTCACACAGAGCGAGATTGTAACAGGGAAAGGTAGGGCCAGTTATTCATCGCTCCTATCGCCTTGGCAGTAATGGGGAGATCCATCATATAACGTTTTCACACAGAGTGAGATAGTAACAGGGAAAGGTAGGGCCAGTTATTCATCGCTCCTATCGCCTTGGCAGTCATGGGGAGATCCATCATATAACGTTTTCACACAGAGCGAGATTGTAACAGGGAAAGGTAGGGCCAGTTATTCATCGCTCCTATCGCCTTGGCAGTCATGGGGAGATCCATCATATAACGTTTCACACAGAGCGAGATAGTAACAGGGAAAGGTAGGGCCAGTTATTCATTGCTCCTATCACCTTGGCAATCATGGGGAGATCCATCATATAACGTTTTCACACAGAGCGAGATTGTAACAGGGAGAGGTAGGGCCAGCTATTCATCGCTCCTGTCATCTTGGCAGTCATGGGGAGATCCATCATATAACGTTTTCACACAGAGCGAGATTGTAACAGGGAAAGGTAGGGCCAGTTATTCATTGCTCCTATCGCCTCGGCAGTCATGGGGAGATCCATGATATAATGTTTTCACACAGAGCGAGATAGTAACCGGGAAAGGTAGGGCCAGTTATTCATCGCTCCTATCGCCTTGGCAGTAATGGGGAGATCCATCATATAACGTTTTCACACAGAGCGAGATAGTAACAGGGAAAGGTAGGGCCAGTTATTCATCGCTCCTATCGCCTTGGCAATCATGGGGAGATCCATCATATAACGTTTTCACACAGAGCGAGATAGTAACAGGGAAAGGTAGGGCCAGTTATTCATCGCTCCTATCGCCTTGGCAGTCATGGGGACATCCATCATATAACGTTTTCACACAGAGCGAGATTGTAACAGGGAAAGGTAGGGCCAGTTATTCATTGCTCCTATCGCCTTGTCAGTCATGGGGAGATCCATCATATAACGTTTTCACACAGAGCGAGATAGTAACAGGGAAAGGTAGGGTCAGTTATTCATTGCTCCTATCGCCTTGGCAGTCATGGGGAGATCCATCATATAACGTTTTCACACAGAGCGAGATAGTAACAGGGAAAGGTAGGGCCAGTTATTCATTGCTCTTATCGCCTTGGCAGTCATGGGGAGATCCATCATATAACGTTTTCACACAGAGCGAGATTGTAACAGGGAAAGGTAGGGCCAGTTATTCATCGCTCCTATCACCTTGGCAGTCATGGGGAGATCCATCATATAACGTTTTCACACAGAGCGAGATTTTAACAGGGAAAGGTAGGGCGAGATATTCGTTGCTCCTATCGCTTTGGCAGTCATGGGGAGATCCATCATATAACGTTTTCACACAGAGCGAGATAGTAACAGGGAAAGGTAGGGCCAGTTATTCATCGCTCCTATCGCCTTGGCAGTCATGGGGAGATCCATCATATAACGTTTTCACACAGAGCGAGATTGTAACAGGGAAAGGTAGGGCCAGTTATTCATTGCTCCTTTCGCCTTGGCAGTCATGGGGAGATCCATCATATAACGTTTTCACACAGAGCGAGATTGTAACAGGGAAAGGTAGGGCCAGTTATTCATTGCTCCTATCGCCTTGGCAGTCATGGGGAGATCCATCATATAACATTTTAACACAGAGTGAGATAGTAACAGGGAAATGTAGGGCAAGTTATTCATTGCTCCTTTCGCCTTGGCAGTCATGCGGAGATCCATCATATAACATTTTCACACAGAGCGAGATTGTAACAGGGAAAGGTAGGGCCAGTTATTCATCGCTCCTATCGCCTTGGCAGTCATGGGGAGATCCATCATATAACGTTTTCACACAGAGTGAGATAGTAACAGGGAAAGGTAGGGCCAGTTATTCATCGCTCCTATCACCTTGGCAGTCATGGGGAGATCCATCATATAACGTTTTCACACAGAGCGAGATTGTAACAGGGAAAGGTAGGGCCAGTTATTCATCGCTCCTATCGCCTTGGCAGTCATGGGGAGATCCATCATATAACGTTTTCACACAGAGCGAGATTGTAACAGGGAAAGGTAGGGCCAGTTATTCATTGCTCCTATCGCCTTGGCAGTCATGGGGAGATCCATCATATAACATTTTAACACAGAGTGAGATAGTAACAGGGAAATGTAGGGCAAGTTATTCATTGCTCCTTTCGCCTTGGCAGTCATGCGGAGATCCATCATATAACATTTTCACACAGAGCGAGATTGTAACAGGGAAAGGTAGGGCCAGTTATTCATCGCTCCTATCGCCTTGGCAGTCATGGGGAGATCCATCATATAACGTTTTCACACAGAGTGAGATAGTAACAGGGAAAGGTAGGGCCAGTTATTCATCGCTCCTATCACCTTGGCAGTCATGGGGAGATCCATCATATAACGTTTTCACACAGAGCGAGATTGTAACAGGGAAAGGTAGGGCCAGTTATTCATCGCTCCTATCGCCTTGGCAGTCATGGGGAGATCCATCATATAAGGTTTCACACAGAGCGAGATAGTAACAGGGAAAGGTAGGGCCAGTTATTCATTGCTCCTATCACCTTGGCAATCATGGGGAGATCCATCATATAACGTTTTCACACAGAGCGAGATTGTAACAGGGAGAGGTAGGGCCAGTTATTCATCGCTCCTATCACCTTGGCAGTCATGGGGAGATCCATCATATAACGTTTTCACACAGAGCGAGATTGTAACAGGGAAAGGTAGGGCCAGTTATTCATTGCTCCTATCGCCTTGGCAGTCATGGGGAGATCCATCATATAACGTTTTCACACAGAGCGAGATTGTAACAGGGAAAGGTAGGGCCAGTTATTCATCGCTCCTATCGCCTTGGCAGTCATGGGGAGATCCATCATATAAAGTTTTCACACAGAGCGAGTTTTTAACAGGGAAAGGTAGGGCGAGATATTCATTGCTCCTATCGCCTTGGCAGTCATGGGGAGATCCATCATATAACGTTTTCACACAGAGCGAGATAGTAACAGGGAAAGGTAGGGCCAGTTATTCATCGCTCCTATCGCCTTGGCAGTCATGGGGAGATCCATCATATAACATTTTCACACAGAGCGAGATTATAACAGTGAAAGGTAGGGCCAGTTATTCATTGCTCCTTTCGCCTCGGCAGTCATGGGGAGATCCATCATATAACGTTTTCACACAGAGCGAGATTGTAACAGGGAAAGGTAGGGCCAGTTATTCATTGCTCCTATCGCCTTGGCAGTCATGGGGAGATCCATCATATAATGTTTTCACACAGAGCGAGATTGTAACAGGGAAAGGTAGGGCCAGTTACTCATCGCTCCTATCGCCTTGGCAGTCATGGGGAGATCAATCATATAACGTTTTCACACAGAGCGAGATTGAAACAGGGAAAGGTAGGGCCAGTTATTCATCGCTCCTATCGCCTTGGCAGTCATGGGGAGATCCATCATATAACGTTTTCACACAGAGCGAGATAGTAACAGGGAAAGGTAGGGCCAGTTATTCATCGCTCCTATCGCCTTGGCAGTCATGGGGAAATCCATCATATAACGTTTTCACACAGAGCGAGATATTAACAGGGAAAGGTAGGGCCAGTTATTCATCGCTCCTATCGCCTTGGCAGTCATGGGGAGATCCATCATATAACGTTTTCCCACAGAGCGAGATAGTAACAGGGAAAGGTAGGGCCAGTTATTCATCGCTCCTATCGCCTTGGCAGTCATGGGGAGATCCATCATATAACGTTTTCACACAGAGCGAGATAGTAACAGGGAAAGGTAGGGCCAGTTATTCATCGCTCCTATCACCTTGGCAGTAATGGGGAGATCCATCATATAACGTTTTCACACAGAGAGCAAGATTGTAACAGGGAAAGGTAGGGCCAGTTATTCATCGCTCCTATCGCCTTGGCAGTCATGGGGAGATCCATCATATAACGTTTTCACACAGAGCGAGATAGTAACAGGGAAAGGTAGGGCCAGTTATTCATCGCTCCTATCGCCTTAGCAGTCATGGGGAGATCCATCATATAACGTTTTCACACAGAGAGCGAGATTGTAACAGGGAAAGGTAGGGCCAGTTATTCATTGCTCCTATCGCCATGGCAGTCATGGGGAGATCCATCTTATAACGTTTTAACACAGAGCGAGATAGTAACAGGGAAAGGTAGGGCCAGTTATTCATCGCTCCTATCGCCTTGGCAGTCATGGGGAGATCCATCATATAACGTTTTCACACAGAGCGAGATTGTAACAGGGAAAGGTAGGGTCAGTTATTCATTGCTCCTATCGCCTTGGCAGCCATGGGGAGATCCATCATATAACGTTTTCACACAGAGCGAGATTGTAACAGGGAAAGGTAGGGCCAGTTATTCATTGCTCCTATCGCCTTGGCAGTCATGGGGAGATCCATCATATACCGTTTTCACACAGAGCGAGATTGTAACAGGGAAAGGTAGGGCCAGTTATTCATCGCTCCTATCGCCTTGGCAGTCATGGGGAGATCCATCATATAACGTTTTCACACAGAGCGAGATTGTAACAGGGAAAGGTAGGGCCAGTTATTCATTGCTCCTATCGCCTTGGCCGCCATGGGGAGATCCATCATATAACGTTTTCACACAGAGCGAGATTGTAACAGGGAGAGGTAGGGCCAGTTATTCATCGCTCCTATCACCTTGGCAGTCATGGGGAGATCCATCATATAACGTTTTCACACAGAGCGAGATTGTAACAGGGAAAGGTAGGGCCAGTTATTCATTGCTCCTATCGCCTTGGCAGTCATGGGGAGATCCATCATATAACGTTTTCACACAGAGCGAGATTGTAACAGGGAAAGGTAGGGCCAGTTATTCATCGCTCCTATCGCCTTGGCAGTCATGGGGAGATCCATCATATAAAGTTTTCACACAGAGCGAGTTTTTAACAGGGAAAGGTAGGGCGAGATATTCATTGCTCCTATCGCCTTGGCAGTCATGGGGAGATCCATCATATAACGTTTTCACACAGAGCGAGATAGTAACAGGGAAAGGTAGGGCCAGTTATTCATCGCTCCTATCGCCTTGGCAGTCATGGGGAGATCCATCATATAACATTTTCACACAGAGCGAGATTATAACAGTGAAAGGTAGGGCCAGTTATTCATTGCTCCTTTCGCCTCGGCAGTCATGGGGAGATCCATCATATAACGTTTTCACACAGAGCGAGATTGTAACAGGGAAAGGTAGGGCCAGTTATTCATTGCTCCTATCGCCTTGGCAGTCATGGGGAGATCCATCATATAATGTTTTCACACAGAGCGAGATTGTAACAGGGAAAGGTAGGGCCAGTTACTCATCGCTCCTATCGCCTTGGCAGTCATGGGGAGATCCATCATATAACGTTTTCACACAGAGCGAGATTGAAACAGGGAAAGGTAGGGCCAGTTATTCATCGCTCCTATCGCCTTGGCAGTCATGGGGAGATCCATCATATAACGTTTTCACACAGAGCGAGATAGTAACAGGGAAAGGTAGGGCCAGTTATTCATCGCTCCTATCGCCTTGGCAGTCATGGGGAAATCCATCATATAACGTTTTCACACAGAGTGAGATATTAACAGGGAAAGGTAGGGCCAGTTATTCATCGCTCCTATCGCCTTGGCAGTCATGGGGAGATCCATCATATAACGTTTTCCCACAGAGCGAGATAGTAACAGGGAAAGGTAGGGCCAGTTATTCATCGCTCCTATCGCCTTGGCAGTCATGGGGAGATCCATCATATAACGTTTTCACACAGAGCGAGATAGTAACAGGGAAAGGTAGGGCCAGTTATTCATCGCTCCTATCACCTTGGCAGTAATGGGGAGATCCATCATATAACGTTTTCACACAGAGAGCGAGATTGTAACAGGGAAAGGTAGGGCCAGTTATTCATCGCTCCTATCGCCTTGGCAGTCATGGGGAGATCCATCATATAACGTTTTCACACAGAGCGAGATAGTAACAGGGAAAGGTAGGGCCAGTTATTCATCGCTCCTATCGCCTTAGCAGTCATGGGGAGATCCATCATATAACGTTTTCACACAGAGAGCGAGATTGTAACAGGGAAAGGTAGGGCCAGTTATTCATTGCTCCTATCGCCATGGCAGTCATGGGGAGATCCATCTTATAACGTTTTCACACAGAGCGAGATAGTAACAGGGAAAGGTAGGGCCAGTTATTCATCGCTCCTATCGCCTTGGCAGTCATGGGGAGATCCATCATATAACGTTTTCACACAGAGCGAGATTGTAACAGGGAAAGGTAGGGTCAGTTATTCATTGCTCCTATCGCCTTGGCAGCCATGGGGAGATCCATCATATAACGTTTTCACAGAGAGCGAGATTGTAACAGGGAAAGGTAGGGCCAGTTATTCATCGCTCCTATCGCCTTGGCAGTCATGGGGAGATCCATCATATAACGTTTTCACACAGAGCGAGATTGTAACAGGGAAAGGTAGGGCCAGTTATTCATTGCTCCTATCGCCTTGGCAGTCATGGGGAGATCCATCATATACCGTTTTCACACAGAGCGAGATTGTAACAGGGAAAGGTAGGGCCAGTTATTCATCGCTCCTATCGCCTTGGCAGTCATGGGGAGATCCATCAAATAACGTTTTCACACAGAGCGAGATTGTAACAGGGAAAGGTAGGGCCAGTTATTCATTGCTCCTATCGCCTTGGCCGCCATGGGGAGATCCATCATATAACGTTTTCACACAGAGCGAGATTGTAACAGGGAAAGGTAGGGCCAGTTATTCATCGCAGCTATCGCCTTGGCAGTCATGGGGAGAACCATCATATAACGTTTTCACACAGAGCGAGATATTAACAGGGAAAGGAAGGGCCAGTTATTCATCGCTCCTATCGCCTTGGCAGTCATGGGGAGATCCCTCATATAACGTTTTCACACAGAGCGAGATTGTAACAGGGAAAGGTAGTGCCAGTTATTCATCACTCCTATCGCCTTGGCAGTCATGGGGAGATCCATCATATAACGTTTTCACAGGGAGCGAGATTGTAACAGGGAAAGGTAGGGCCAGTTATTCATCGCTCTTATCGCCTTGGCAGTCATGGGGAGATCCATCAAATAACGTTTTCACACAGAGCTAGATTGTAACAGGGAAAGGTAGGGCCAGCAATTCATTGCTCCTATCGCCTTGGCAGTCATGGGGAGATCCATCATATAACGTTTTCACACAGAGCGAGATTGTAAGAGGGAAAGGTAGGGCCAGTTATTTATTGCTCCTATCGCCTTGGCAGTCATGGGGAGATCCATCATATAACGTTTTCACACAGAGAGTGAGATTGTAACAGGGAAAGGTAGGGCCAGTTATTCATTGCTCCTTTCGCCTTGGCAGTCATGGGGAGATCCATCATATAACTTTTTCACACAGAGCGAGATTGTAACAGGGAAAGGTAGGGCCAGTTATTCAACGCTCCTATCGCCTTGGCAGTCATGGGGAGATCCATCATATAACATTTTAATACAGAGCGAGATAGTAACAGGGAAAGGTAGGGCCAGTTATTCATTGCTCCTTTCGCCTTGGCAGTCATGCGGAGATCCATCATATAACATTTTCACACAGAGCGAGATTGTAACAGGGAAAGGTAGGGCCAGTTATTCATCGCTCCTATCGCCTTGGCAGTCATGGGGAGATCCATCATATAACGTTTTCACACAGAGTGAGATAGTAACAGGGAAAGGTAGGGCCAGTTATTCATCGCTCCTATCGCCTTGGCAGTCATGGGGAGATCCATCATATAAGGTTTCACACAGAGCGAGATAGTAACAGGGAAAGGTAGGGCCAGTTATTCATTGCTCCTATCACCTTGGCAATCATGGGGAGATCCATCATATAACGTTTTCACACAGAGCGAGATTGTAACAGGGAGAGGTAGGGCCAGTTATTCATCGCTCCTATCACCTTGGCAGTCATGGGGAGATCCATCATATAACGTTTTCACACAGAGCGAGATTGTAACAGGGAAAGGTAGGGCCAGTTATTCATTGCTCCTATCGCCTTGGCAGTCATGGGGAGATCCATCATATAACGTTTTCACACAGAGCGAGATTGTAACAGGGAAAGGTAGGGCCAGTTATTCATCGCTCCTATCGCCTTGGCAGTCATGGGGAGATCCATCATATAAAGTTTTCACACAGAGCGAGTTTTTAACAGGGAAAGGTAGGGCGAGATATTCATTGCTCCTATCGCCTTGGCAGTCATGGGGAGATCCATCATATAACGTTTTCACACAGAGCGAGATAGTAACAGGGAAAGGTAGGGCCAGTTATTCATCGCTCCTATCGCCTTGGCAGTCATGGGGAGATCCATCATATAACATTTTCACACAGAGCGAGATTATAACAGTGAAAGGTAGGGCCAGTTATTCATTGCTCCTTTCGCCTCGGCAGTCATGGGGAGATCCATCATATAACGTTTTCACACAGAGCGAGATTGTAACAGGGAAAGGTAGGGCCAGTTATTCATTGCTCCTATCGCCTTGGCAGTCATGGGGAGATCCATCATATAATGTTTTCACACAGAGCGAGATTGTAACAGGGAAAGGTAGGGCCAGTTACTCATCGCTCCTATCGCCTTGGCAGTCATGGGGAGATCCATCATATAACGTTTTCACACAGAGCGAGATTGAAACAGGGAAAGGTAGGGCCAGTTATTCATCGCTCCTATCGCCTTGGCAGTCATGGGGAGATCCATCATATAACGTTTTCACACAGAGCGAGATAGTAACAGGGAAAGGTAGGGCCAGTTATTCATCGCTCCTATCGCCTTGGCAGTCATGGGGAAATCCATCATATAACGTTTTCACACAGAGCGAGATATTAACAGGGAAAGGTAGGGCCAGTTATTCATCGCTCCTATCGCCTTGGCAGTCATGGGGAGATCCATCATATAACGTTTTCCCACTGAGTGAGATAGTAACAGGGAAAGGTAGGGCCAGTTATTCATCGCTCCTATCGCCTTGGCAGTCATGGGGAGATCCATCATATAACGTTTTCACACAGAGCGAGATAGTAACAGGGAAAGGTAGGGCCAGTTATTCATCGCTCCAATCACCTTGGCAGTAATGGGGAGATCCATCATATAACGTTTTCACACAGAGAGCGAGATTGTAACAGGGAAAGGTAGGGCCAGTTATTCATCGCTCCTATCGCCTTGGCAGTCATGGGGAGATCCATCATATAACGTTTTCACACAGAGAGCGAGATTGTAACAGGGAAAGGTAGGGCCAGTTATTCATTGCTCCTATCGCCATGGCAGCCATGGGGAGATCCATCATATAACGTTTTCACACAGAGCGAGATTGTAACAGGGAAAGGTAGGGCCAGTTATTCATCGCAGCTATCGCCTTGGCAGTCATGGGGAGAACCATCATATAACGTTTTCACACAGAGCGAGATATTAACAGGGAAAGGAAGGGCCAGTTATTCATCGCTCCTATCGCCTTGGCAGTCATGGGGAGATCCCTCATATAACGTTTTCACACAGAGCGAGATTGTAACAGGGAAAGGTAGGGCCAGTTATTCATCGCAGCTATCGCCTTGGCAGTCATGGGGAGAACCATCATATAAAGTTTTCACACAGAGCGAGATATTAACAGGGAAAGGAAGGGCCAGTTATTCATCGCTCCTATCGCCTTGGCAGTCATGGGGAGATCCCTCATATAACGTTTTCACACAGAGCGAGATTGTAACAGGGAAAGGTAGTGCCAGTTATTCATCACTCCTATCGCCTTGGCAGTCATGGGGAGATCCATCATATAACGTTTTCACAGGGAGCGAGATTGTAACAGGGAAAGGTAGGGCCAGTTATTCATCGCTCTTATCGCCTTGGCAGTCATGGGGAGATCCATCATATAACGTTTTCACACAGAGCTAGATTGTAACAGGGAAAGGTAGGGCCAGCAATTCATTGCTCCTATCGCCTTGGCAGTCATGGGGAGATCCATCATATAACGTTTTCACACAGAGCGAGATTGTAAGAGGGAAAGGTAGGGCCAGTTATTTATTGCTCCTATCGCCTTGGCAGTCATGGGGAGATCCATCATATAACGTTTTCACACAGAGAGTGAGATTGTAACAGGGAAAGGTAGGGCCAGTTATTCATTGCTCCTTTCGCCTTGGCAGTCATGGGGAGATCCATCATATAACTTTTTCACACAGAGCGAGATTGTAACAGGGAAAGGTAGGGCCAGTTATTCATCGCTCCTATCGCCTTGGCAGTCATGGGGAGATCCATCATATAACATTTTAACACAGAGCGAGATAGTAACAGGGAAAGGTAGGGCCAGTTATTCATTGCTCCTTTCGCCTTGGCAGTCATGCGGAGATCCATCATATAACATTTTCACACAGAGCGAGATTGTAACAGGGAAAGGTAGGGCCAGTTATTCATCGCTCCTATCGCCTTGGCAGTCATGGGGAGATCCATCATATAACGTTTTCACACAGAGTGAGATAGTAACAGGGAAAGGTAGGGCCAGTTATTCATCGCTCCTATCGCCTTGGCAGTCATGGGGAGATCCATCATATAACGTTTTCACACAGAGCGAGATTGTAACAGGGAAAGGTAGGGCCAGTTATTCATCGCTCCTATCGCCTTGGCAGTCATGGGGAGATCCATCATATAACGTTTCACACAGAGCGAGATAGTAACAGGGAAAGGTAGGGCCAGTTATTCATTGCTCCTATCACCTTGGCAATCATGGGGAGATCCATCATATAACGTTTTCACACAGAGCGAGATTGTAACAGGGAGAGGTAGGGCCAGTTATTCATCGCTCCTATCACCTTGGCAGTCATGGGGAGATCCATCATATAACGTTTTCACACAGAGCGAGATTGTAACAGGGAAAGGTAGGGCCAGTTATTCATTGCTCCTATCGCCCTGGCAGTCATGGGGAGATCCATCATATAACGTTTTCACACAGAGCGAGATTGTAACAGGGAAAGGTAGGGCCAGTTATTCATCGCTCCTATCACCTTGGCAGTCATGGGGAGATCCATCATATAACGTTTTCACACAGAGCGAGATTGTAACAGGGAAAGGTAGGGCCAGTTATTCATTGCTCCTATCGCCTTGGCAGTCATGGGGAGATCCATCATATAACGTTTTAACACAGAGCGAGATAGTAACAGGGAAAGGTAGGGCCAGTTATTCATTGCTCCTATCGCCTTGGCAGTCATGCGGAGATCCATCATATAACATTTTCACACAGAGCGAGATTGTAACAGGGAAAGGTAGGGCCAGTTATTCATCGCTCCTATCGCCTTGGCAGTCATGGGGAGATCCATCATATAACGTTTTCACACAGAGTGAGATAGTAACAGGGAAAGGTAGGGCCAGTTATTCATCGCTCCTATCGCCTTGGCAGTCATGGGGAGATCCATCATATAACGTTTTCACACAGAGCGAGATTGTAACAGGGAAAGGTAGGGCCAGTTATTCATCGCTCCTATCGCCTTGGCAGTCATGGGGAGATCCATCATATAACGTTTCACACAGAGCGAGATAGTAACAGGGAAAGGTAGGGCCAGTTATTCATTGCTCCTATCACCTTGGCAATCATGGGGAGATCCATCATATAACGTTTTCACACAGAGCGAGATTGTAACAGGGAGAGGTAGGGCCAGCTATTCATCGCTCCTGTCACCTTGGCAGTCATGGGGAGATCCATCATATAACGTTTTCACACAGAGCGAGATTGTAACAGGGAAAGGTAGGGCCAGTTATTCATTGCTCCTATCGCCTCGGCAGTCATGGGGAGATCCATGATATAACGTTTTCACACAGAGCGAGATAGTAACCGGGAAAGGTAGGGCCAGTTATTCATCGCTCCTATCGCCTTGGCAGTAATGGGGAGATCCATCATATAACGTTTTCACACAGAGCGAGATAGTAACAGGGAAAGGTAGGGCCAGTTATTCATCGCTCCTATCGCCTTGGCAATCATGGGGAGATCCATCATATAACGTTTTCACACAGAGCGAGATAGTAACAGGGAAAGGTAGGGCCAGTTATTCATCGCTCCTATCGCCTTGGCAGTCATGGGGACATCCATCATATAACGTTTTCACACAGAGCGAGATTGTAACAGGGAAAGGTAGGGCCAGTTATTCATTGCTCCTATCGCCTTGTCAGTCATGGGGAGATCCATCATATAACGTTTTCACACAGAGCGAGATAGTAACAGGGAAAGGTAGGGTCAGTTATTCATTGCTCCTATCGCCTTGGCAGTCATGGGGAGATCCATCATATAACGTTTTCACACAGAGCGAGATAGTAACAGGGAAAGGTAGGGCCAGTTATTCATTGCTCTTATCGCCTTGGCAGTCATGGGGAGATCCATCATATAACGTTTTCACACAGAGCGAGATTGTAACAGGGAAAGGTAGGGCCAGTTATTCATCGCTCCTATCACCTTGGCAGTCATGGGGAGATCCATCATATAACGTTTTCACACAGAGCGAGATTTTAACAGGGAAAGGTAGGGCGAGATATTCGTTGCTCCTATCGCCTTGGCAGTCATGGGGAGATCCATTATATAACGTTTTCACACAGAGCGAGATAGTAACAGGGAAAGGTAGGGCCAGTTATTCATCGCTCCTATCGCCTTGGCAGTCATGGGGAGATCCATCATATAACGTTTTCACACAGAGCGAGATTGTAACAGGGAAAGGTAGGGCCAGTTATTCATTGCTCCTTTCGCCTTGGCAGTCATGGGGAGATCCATCATATAACGTTTTCACACAGAGCGAGATTGTAACAGGGAAAGGTAGGGCCAGTTATTCATTGCTCCTATCGCCTTGGCAGTCATGGGGAGATCCATCATATAACATTTTAACACAGAGTGAGATAGTAACAGGGAAAGGTAGGGCCAGTTATTCATTGCTCCTTTCGCCTTGGCAGTCATGCGGAGATCCATCATATAACATTTTCACACAGAGCGAGATTGTAACAGGGAAAGGTAGGGCCAGTTATTCATCGCTCCTATCGCCTTGGCAGTCATGGGGAGATCCATCATATAACGTTTTCACACAGAGTGAGATAGTAACAGGGAAAGGTAGGGCCAGTTATTCATCGCTCCTATCACCTTGGCAGTCATGGGGAGATCCATCATATAACGTTTTCACACAGAGCGAGATTGTAACAGGGAAAGGTAGGGCCAGTTATTCATCGCTCCTATCGCCTTGGCAGTCATGGGGAGATCCATCATATAAGGTTTCACACAGAGCGAGATAGTAACAGGGAAAGGTAGGGCCAGTTATTCATTGCTCCTATCACCTTGGCAATCATGGGGAGATCCATCATATAACGTTTTCACACAGAGCGAGATTGTAACAGGGAGAGGTAGGGCCAGTTATTCATCGCTCCTATCACCTTGGCAGTCAAGGGGAGATCCATCATATAACGTTTTCACACAGAGCGAGATTGTAACAGGGAAAGGTAGGGCCAGTTATTCATTGCTCCTATCGCTTTGGCAGTCATGGGGAGATCCATCATATAACGTTTTCACACAGAGCGAGATTGTAACAGGGAAAGGTAGGGCCAGTTATTCATCGCTCCTATCGCCTTGGCAGTCATGGGGAGATCCATCATATAAAGTTTTCACACAGAGCGAGTTTTTAACAGGGAAAGGTAGGGCGAGATATTCATTGCTCCTATCGCCTTGGCAGTCATGGGGAGATCCATCATATAACGTTTTCACACAGAGCGAGATAGTAACAGGGAAAGGTAGGGCCAGTTATTCATCGCTCCTATCGCCTTGGCAGTCATGGGGAGATCCATCATATAACATTTTCACACAGAGCGAGATTATAACAGTGAAAGGTAGGGCCAGTTATTCATTGCTCCTTTCGCCTCGGCAGTCATGGGGAGATCCATCATATAACGTTTTCACACAGAGCGAGATTGTAACAGGGAAAGGTAGGGCCAGTTATTCATTGCTCCTATCACCTTGGCAGTCATGGGGAGATCCATCATATAATGTTTTCACACAGAGCGAGATTGTAACAGGGAAAGGTAGGGCCAGTTATTCATCGCTCCTATCGCCTTGGCAGTCATGGGGAGATCCATCATATAACGTTTTCACACAGAGCGAGATTGTAACAGGGAAAGGTAGGGCCAGTTATTCATCGCTCCTATCGCCTTGGCAGTCATGGGGAGATCCATCATATAACGTTTTCACACAGAGCGAGATAGTAACAGGGAAAGGTAGGGCCAGTTATTCATCGCTCCTATCGCCTTGGCAGTCATGGGGAAATCCATCATATAACGTTTTCACACAGAGCGAGATATTAACAGGGAAAGGTAGGGCCAGTTATTCATCGCTCCTATCGCCTTGGCAGTCATGGGGAGATCCATCATATAACGTTTTCCCACAGAGCGAGATAGTAACAGGGAAAGGTAGGGCCAGTTATTCATCGCTCCTATCGCCTTGGCAGTCATGGGGAGATCCATCATATAACGTTTTCACACAGAGCGAGATAGTAACAGGGAAAGGTAGGGCCAGTTATTCATCGCTCCTATCACCTTGGCAGTAATGGGGAGATCCATCATATAACGTTTTCACACAGAGAGCGAGATTGTAACAGGGAAAGGTAGGGCCAGTTATTCATCGCTCCTATCGCCTTGGCAGTCATGGGGAGATCCATCATATAACGTTTTCACACAGAGCGAGATAGTAACAGGGAAAGGTAGGGCCAGTTATTCATCGCTCCTATCGCCTTAGCAGTCATGGGGAGATCCATCATATAACGTTTTCACACAGAGAGCGAGATTGTAACAGGGAAAGGTAGGGCCAGTTATTCATTGCTCCTATCGCCATGGCAGTCATGGGGAGATCCATCTTATAACGTTTTCACACAGAGCGAGATAGTAACAGGGAAAGGTAGGGCCAGTTATTCATCGCTCCTATCGCCTTGGCAGTCATGGGGAGATCCATCATATAACGTTTTCACACAGAGCGAGATTGTAACAGGGAAAGGTAGGGTCAGTTATTCATTGCTCCTATCGCCTTGGCAGCCATGGGGAGATCCATCATATAACGTTTTCACAGAGAGCGAGATTGTAACAGGGAAAGGTAGGGCCAGTTATTCATCGCTCCTATCGCCTTGGCAGTCATGGGGAGATCCATCATATAACGTTTTCACACAGAGCGAGATTGTAACAGGGAAAGGTAGGGCCAGTTATTCATTGCTCCTATCGCCTTGGCAGTCATGGGGAGATCCATCATATACCGTTTTCACACAGAGCGAGATTGTAACAGGGAAAGGTAGGGCCAGTTATTCATCGCTCCTATCGCCTTGGCAGTCATGGGGAGATCCATCATATAACGTTTTCACACAGAGCGAGATTGTAACAGGGAAAGGTAGGGCCAGTTATTCATTGCTCCTATCGCCTTGGCAGTCATGGGGAGAACCATCATATAACGTTTTCACACAGAGCGAGATATTAACAGGGAAAGGAAGGGCCAGTTATTCATCGCTCCTATCGCCTTGGCAGTCATGGGGAGATCCCTCATATAACGTTTTCACACAGAGCGAGATTGTAACAGGGAAAGGTAGGGCCAGTTATTCATCGCAGCTATCGCCTTGGCAGTCATGGGGAGAACCATCATATAACGTTTTCACACAGAGCGAGATATTAACAGGGAAAGGAAGGGCCAGTTATTCATCGCTCCTATCGCCTTGGCAGTCATGGGGAGATCCCTCATATAACGTTTTCACACAGAGCGAGATTGTAACAGGGAAAGGTAGGGCCAGTTATTCATCACTCCTATCGCCTTGGCAGTCATGGGGAGATCCATCATATAACGTTTTCACAGGGAGCGAGATTGTAACAGGGAAAGGTAGGGCCAGTTATTCATCGCTCCTATCGCCTTGGCAGTCATGGGGAGATCCATCATATAACGTTTTCACACAGAGCTAGATTGTAACAGGGAAAGGTAGGGCCAGCAATTCATTGCTCCTATCGCCTTGGCAGTCATGGGGAGATCCATCATATAACGTTTTCACACAGAGTGAGATAGTAACAGGGAAAGGTAGGGCCAGTTATTCATCGCTCCTATCGCCTTGGCAGTCATGGGGAGATCCATCATATAACGTTTTCACACAGAGCGAGATTGTAACAGGGAAAGGTAGGGCCAGTTATTCATCGCTCCTATCGCCTTGGCAGTCATGGGGAGATCCATCATATAACGTTTCACACAGAGCGAGATAGTAACAGGGAAAGGTAGGGCCAGTTATTCATTGCTCCTATCACCTTGGCAATCATGGGGAGATCCATCATATAACGTTTTCACACAGAGCGAGATTGTAACAGGGAGAGGTAGGGCCAGCTATTCATCGCTCCTGTCACCTTGGCAGTCATGGGGAGATCCATCATATAACGTTTTCACACAGAGCGAGATTGTAACAGGGAAAGGTAGGGCCAGTTATTCATTGCTCCTATCGCCTCGGCAGTCATGGGGAGATCCATGATATAACGTTTTCACACAGAGCGAGATAGTAACCGGGAAAGGTAGGGCCAGTTATTCATCGCTCCTATCGCCTTGGCAGTAATGGGGAGATCCATCATATAACGTTTTCACACAGAGCGAGATAGTAACAGGGAAAGGTAGGGCCAGTTATTCATCGCTCCTATCGCCTTGGCAATCATGGGGAGATCCATCATATAACGTTTTCACACAGAGCGAGATAGTAACAGGGAAAGGTAGGGCCAGTTATTCATCGCTCCTATCGCCTTGGCAGTCATGGGGACATCCATCATATAACGTTTTCACACAGAGCGAGATTGTAACAGGGAAAGGTAGGGCCAGTTATTCATTGCTCCTATCGCCTTGTCAGTCATGGGGAGATCCATCATATAACGTTTTCACACAGAGCGAGATAGTAACAGGGAAAGGTAGGGTCAGTTATTCATTGCTCCTATCGCCTTGGCAGTCATGGGGAGATCCATCATATAACGTTTTCACACAGAGCGAGATAGTAACAGGGAAAGGTAGGGCCAGTTATTCATTGCTCTTATCGCCTTGGCAGTCATGGGGAGATCCATCATATAACGTTTTCACACAGAGCGAGATTGTAACAGGGAAAGGTAGGGCCAGTTATTCATCGCTCCTATCACCTTGGCAGTCATGGGGAGATCCATCATATAACGTTTTCACACAGAGCGAGATTTTAACAGGGAAAGGTAGGGCGAGATATTCGTTGCTCCTATCGCCTTGGCAGTCATGGGGAGATCCATCATATAACGTTTTCACACAGAGCGAGATAGTAACAGGGAAAGGTAGGGCCAGTTATTCATCGCTCCTATCGCCTTGGCAGTCATGGGGAGATCCATCATATAACGTTTTCACACAGAGCGAGATTGTAACAGGGAAAGGTAGGGCCAGTTATTCATTGCTCCTTTCGCCTTGGCAGTCATGGGGAGATCCATCATATAACGTTTTCACACAGAGCGAGATTGTAACAGGGAAAGGTAGGGCCAGTTATTCATTGCTCCTATCGCCTTGGCAGTCATGGGGAGATCCATCATATAACATTTTAACACAGAGTGAGATAGTAACAGGGAAAGGTAGGGCCAGTTATTCATTGCTCCTTTCGCCTTGGCAGTCATGCGGAGATCCATCATATAACATTTTCACACAGAGCGAGATTGTAACAGGGAAAGGTAGGGCCAGTTATTCATCGCTCCTATCGCCTTGGCAGTCATGGGGAGATCCATCATATAACGTTTTCACACAGAGTGAGATAGTAACAGGGAAAGGTAGGGCCAGTTATTCATCGCTCCTATCACCTTGGCAGTCATGGGGAGATCCATCATATAACGTTTTCACACAGAGCGAGATTGTAACAGGGAAAGGTAGGGCCAGTTATTCATCGCTCCTATCGCCTTGGCAGTCATGGGGAGATCCATCATATAAGGTTTCACACAGAGCGAGATAGTAACAGGGAAAGGTAGGGCCAGTTATTCATTGCTCCTATCACCTTGGCAATCATGGGGAGATCCATCATATAACGTTTTCACACAGAGCGAGATTGTAACAGGGAGAGGTAGGGCCAGTTATTCATCGCTCCTATCACCTTGGCAGTCAAGGGGAGATCCATCATATAACGTTTTCACACAGAGCGAGATTGTAACAGGGAAAGGTAGGGCCAGTTATTCATTGCTCCTATCGCCTTGGCAGTCATGGGGAGCTCCATCATATAACGTTTTCACACAGAGCGAGATTGTAACAGGGAAAGGTAGGGCCAGTTATTCATCGCTCCTATCGCCTTGGCAGTCATGGGGAGATCCATCATATAAAGTTTTCACACAGAGCGAGTTTTTAACAGGGAAAGGTAGGGCGAGATATTCATTGCTCCTATCGCCTTGGCAGTCATGGGGAGATCCATCATATAACGTTTTCACACAGAGCGAGATAGTAACAGGGAAAGGTAGGGCCAGTTATTCATCGCTCCTATCGCCTTGGCAGTCATGGGGAGATCCATCATATAACATTTTCACACAGAGCGAGATTATAACAGTGAAAGGTAGGGCCAGTTATTCATTGCTCCTTTCGCCTCAGCAGTCATGGGGAGATCCATCATATAACGTTTTCACACAGAGCGAGATTGTAACAGGGAAAGGTAGGGCCAGTTATTCATTGCTCCTATCGCCTTGGCAGTCATGGGGAGATCCATCATATAATGTTTTCACACAGAGCGAGATTGTAACAGGGAAAGGTAGGGCCAGTTATTCATCGCTCCTATCGCCTTGGCAGTCATGGGGAGATCCATCATATAACGTTTTCACACAGAGCGAGATTGTAACAGGGAAAGGTAGGGCCAGTTATTCATCGCTCCTATCGCCTTGGCAGTCATGGGGAGATCCATCATATAACGTTTTCACACAGAGCGAGATAGTAACAGGGAAAGGTAGGGCCAGTTATTCATCGCTCCTATCGCCTTGGCAGTCATGGGGAAATCCATCATATAACGTTTTCACACAGAGCGAGATATTAACAGGGAAAGGTAGGGCCAGTTATTCATCGCTCCTATCGCCTTGGCAGTCATGGGGAGATCCATCATATAACGTTTTCCCACAGAGCGAGATAGTAACAGGGAAAGGTAGGGCCAGTTATTCATCGCTCCTATCGCCTTGGCAGTCATGGGGAGATCCATCATATAACGTTTTCACACAGAGCGAGATAGTAACAGGGAAAGGTAGGGCCAGTTATTCATCGCTCCTATCACCTTGGCAGTAATGGGGAGATCCATCATATAACGTTTTCACACAGAGAGCGAGATTGTAACAGGGAAAGGTAGGGCCAGTTATTCATCGCTCCTATCGCCTTGGCAGTCATGGGGAGATCCATCATATAACGTTTTCACACAGAGCGAGATAGTAACAGGGAAAGGTAGGGCCAGTTATTCATCGCTCCTATCGCCTTAGCAGTCATGGGGAGATCCATCATATAACGTTTTCACACAGAGAGCGAGATTGTAACAGGGAAAGGTAGGGCCAGTTATTCATTGCTCCTATCGCCATGGCAGTCATGGGGAGATCCATCTTATAACGTTTTCACACAGAGCGAGATAGTAACAGGGAAAGGTAGGGCCAGTTATTCATCGCTCCTATCGCCTTGGCAGTCATGGGGAGATCCATCATATAACGTTTTCACACAGAGCGAGATTGTAACAGGGAAAGGTAGGGTCAGTTATTCATTGCTCCTATCGCCTTGGCAGCCATGGGGAGATCCATCATATAACGTTTTCACAGAGAGCGAGATTGTAACAGGGAAAGGTAGGGCCAGTTATTCATCGCTCCTATCGCCTTGGCAGTCATGGGGAGATCCATCATATAACGTTTTCACACAGAGCGAGATTGTAACAGGGAAAGGTAGGGCCAGTTATTCATTGCTCCTATCGCCTTGGCAGTCATGGGGAGATCCATCATATACCGTTTTCACACAGAGCGAGATTGTAACAGGGAAAGGTAGGGCCAGTTATTCATCGCTCCTATCGCCTTGGCAGTCATGGGGAGATCCATCATATAACGTTTTCACACAGAGCGAGATTGTAACAGGGAAAGGTAGGGCCAGTTATTCATTGCTCCTATCGCCTTGGCCGCCATGGGGAGATCCATCATATAACGTTTTCACACAGAGCGAGATTGTAACAGGGAAAGGTAGGGCCAGTTATTCATCGCAGCTATCGCCTTGGCAGTCATGGGGAGAACCATCATATAACGTTTTCACACAGAGCGAGATATTAACAGGGAAAGGAAGGGCCAGTTATTCATCGCTCCTATCGCCTTGGCAGTCATGGGGAGATCCCTCATATAACGTTTTCACACAGAGCGAGATTGTAACAGTGAAAGTTAGGGCCAGTTATTCATCACTCCTATCGCCTTGGCAGTCATGGGGAGATCCATCATATAACGTTTTCACAGGGAGCGAGATTGTAACAGGGAAAGGTAGGGCCAGTTATTCATCGCTCCTATCGCCTTGGCAGTCATGGGGAGATCCATCATATAACGTTTTCACACAGAGCTAGATTGTAACAGGGAAAGGTAGGGCCAGCAATTCATTGCTCCTATCGCCTTGGCAGTCATGGGGAGATCCATCATATAACGTTTTCACACAGAGCGAGATTGTAAGAGGGAAAGGTAGGGCCAGTTATTTATTGCTCCTATCGCCTTGGCAGTCATGGGGAGATCCATCATATAACGTTTTCACACAGAGAGTGAGATAGTAACAGGGAAAGGTAGGGCCAGTTATTCATTGCTCCTATCGCCTTGGCAGTCATGGGGAGATCCATCATATAACGTTTTCACACAGAGCGAGATTGTAACAGGGAAAGGTAGGGCCAGTTAATCATCGCTCCTATCACCTTGGCAGTCATGGGGAGATCCATCATATAACGTTTTCACACAGAGCGAGATAGTAACAGGGAAAGGTAGGGCCAGTTATTCATCGCTCCTATCACCTTGGCAGTCATGGGGAGATCCATCATATAACGTTTTCACACAGAGCGAGATTGTAACAGGGAAAGGTAGGGCCAGTTATTCATCGCTCCTATCACCTTGGCAGTCATGGGGAGATCCATCATATAACGTTTTCACACAAAGCGAGATTGTAACAGGGAAAGGTAGGGCCAGTTATTCATTGCTCCTATCGCCTTGGCAGTCATGGGGAGATCCATCATATAACGTCTTCACACAGAGCGAGATTGTAACAGGGAAAGGTAGGGCCAGTTATTCATTGCTCCTATCGCCTTGGCAGTCAAGGGGAGATCCATCATAGAACATTTTCACACAGAGCGAAAATGTAACAGGGAAAGGTAGGGCCAGTTATTCATCGCTCCTATCGCCTTGGCAGTCATGGGGAGATCCATCATATAATGTTTTCACACAGAGCGAGATTGTAACAGGGAAAGGTAGGGCCAGTTATTCATCGCTCCTATCGCCTTGGCAGTCATGGGGAAATCCATCATATAACGTTTTCACACAGAGCGAGTTTGTAACAGGGAAAGGTAGGGCCAGTTATTCATTGCTCCTATCGCCTTGGCATTCATGGGGAGATCCATCATATAACGTTTTCACACAGAGCGAGATTGTAACAGGGAAAGGTAGGGCCAGTTATTCATCGCTCCTATCGCCTTGGCAGTCATGGGGAGATCCATGATATAACGTTTTCACACAGAGTGAGATTGTAACAGGGAAAGGTAGGGCCAGTTATTCATCGCTCCTATCGCCTTGGCAGTCATGGGGAAATCCATCATATAACGTTTTCACACAGAGCGAGATTGTAACAGGGAAAGGTAGGGCCAGTTATTCATCGCTCCTATCGCCTTGGCAGTCATGGGGAGATCCATCATATAACATTTTCACACAGAGCGAGATAGTAACAGGGAAAGGTAGGGCCAGTTATTCATCGCTCCTATCGCCTTGGCAGTCATGGAGAGATCCATCATATAACGTTTTCACACAGAGCGAGATTGTAACAGGGAAAGGTAGGGCCAGTTATTCATTGCTCCTTTCGCCTTGGCAGTCATGGGGAGATCCATCATATAACGTTTTCACACAGAGCGAGATTGTAACAGGGAAAGGTAGGGCCAGTTATTCATTGCTCCTATCGCCTTGGCAGTCATGGGGAGATCCATCATATAACATTTTAACACAGAGCGAGATAGTAACAGGGAAAGGTAGGGCCAGTTATTCATCGCTCCTATCGCCTTGGCAGTCATGGGGAGATCCATCATATAACGTTTTCACACAGAGCGAGATAGTAACAGGGAAAGGTAGGGCCAGTTATTCATCGCTCCTATCGCCTTGGCAGTCATGGGGAGATCCATCATATAAGGTTTCACACAGAGCGAGATAGTAACAGGGAAAGGTAGGGCCAGTTATTCATTGCTCCTATCACCTTGGCAATCATGGGGAGATCCATCATATAACGTTTTCACACAGAGCGAGATTGTAACAGGGAGAGGTAGGGCCAGTTATTCATCGCTCCTATCGCCTTGGCAGTCATGGGGAGATCCATCATATAACGTTTTCACACAGAGCGAGATTGTAACAGGGAAAGGTAGGGCCAGTTATTCATTGCTCCTATCGCCTTGGCAGTCATGGGGAGATCCATCATATAACGTTTTCACACAGAGCGAGATTGTAACAGGGAGAGGTAGGGCCAGTTATTCATCGCTCCTATCGCCTTGGCAGTCATGGGGAGATCCATCATATAAAGTTTTCACACAGAGCGAGTTTTTAACAGGGAAAGGTAGGGCGAGATATTCATTGCTCCTATCGCCTTGGCAGTCATGGGGAGATCCATCATATAACGTTTTCACACAGAGCGAGATAGTAACAGGGAAAGGTAGGGCCAGTTATTCATCGCTCCTATCGCCTTGGCAGTCATGGGGAGATCCATCATATAACATTTTCACACAGAGCGAGATTATAACAGTGAAAGGTAGGGCCAGTTATTCATTGCTCCTTTCGCCTCGGCAGTCATGGGGAGATCCATCATATAACGTTTTCACACAGAGCGAGATTGTAACAGGGAAAGGTAGGGCCAGTTATTCATTGCTCCTATCGCCTTGGCAGTCATGGGGAGATCCATCATATAATGTTTTCACACAGAGCGAGATTGTAACAGGGAAAGGTAGGGCCAGTTATTCATCGCTCCTATCGCCTTGGCAGTCTTGGGGAGATCCATCATATAACGTTTTCACACAGAGCGAGATTGTAACAGGGAAAGGCAGGGCCAGTTATTCATCGCTCCTATCGCCTTGGCAGTCATGGGGAGATCCATCATATAACGTTTTCACACAGAGCGAGATAGTAACAGGGAAAGGTAGGGCCAGTTATTCATCGCTCCTATCGCCTTGGCAGTCATGGGGAAATCCATCATATAACGTTTTCACACAGAGCGAGATATTAACAGGGAAAGGTAGGGCCAGTTATTCATCGCTCCTATCGCCTTGGCAGTCATGGGGAGATCCATCATATAACGTTTTCCCACAGAGCGAGATAGTAACAGGGAAAGGTAGGGCCAGTTATTCATCGCTCCTATTGCCTTGGCAGTCATGGGGAGATCCATCATATAACGTTTTCACACAGAGCGAGATAGTAACAGGGAAAGGTAGGGCCAGTTATTCATCGCTCCTATCACCTTGGCAGTAATGGGGAGATCCATCATATAACGTTTTCACACAGAGAGCGAGATTGTAACAGGGAAAGGTAGGGCCAGTTATTCATCGCTCCTATCGCCTTGGCAGTCATGGGGAGATCCATCATATAATGTTTTCACACAGAGCGAGATAGTAACAGGGAAAGGTAGGGCCAGTTATTCATCGCTCCTATCGCCTTAGCAGTCATGGGGAGATCCATCATATAACGTTTTCACACAGAGAGCGAGATTGTAACAGGGAAAGGTAGGGCCAGTTATTCATTGCTCCTATCGCCATGGCAGTCATGGGGAGATCCATCTTATAACGTTTTCACACAGAGCGAGATAGTAACAGGGAAAGGTAGGGCCAGTTATTCATCGCTCCTATCGCCTTGGCAGTCATGGGGAGATCCTTCATATAACGTTTTCACACAGAGCGAGATTGTAACAGGGAAAGGTAGGGCCAGTTATTCATTGCTCCTATCGCCTTGGCAGCCATGGGGAGATCCATCATATAACGTTTTCACAGAGAGCGAGATTGTAACAGGGAATGGTAGGGCCAGTTATTCATCGCTCCTATCGCCTTGGCAGTCATGGGGAGATCCATCATATAACGTTTTCACACAGAGCGAGATTGTAACAGGGAAAGGTAGGGCCAGTTATTCATTGCTCCTATCGCCTTGGCAGTCATGGGGAGATCCATCATATACCGTTTTCACACAGAGCGAGATAGTAACAGGGAAAGGTAGGGCCAGTTATTCATCGCTCCTATCGCCTTGGCAGTCATGGGGAGATCCATCATATAACGTTTTCACACAGAGCGAGATTGTAACAGGGAAAGGTAGGGCCAGTTATTCATTGCTCCAATCGCCTTGGCCGCCATGGGGAGATCCATCATATAACGTTTTCACACAGAGCGAGATTGTAACAGGGAAAGGTAGGGCCAGTTATTCATTGCTCCTATCGCCTTGGCAGTCATGGGGAGATCCATCATATAACGTCTTCACACAGAGCGAGATTGTAACAGGGAAAGGTAGGGCCAGTTATTCATCGCTCCTATCGCCTTGGCAGTCATGGGGAAATCCATCATATAACGTTTTCACACAGAGCGAGATTGTAACAGGGAAAGGTAGGGCCAGTTATTCATCGCTCCTATCGCCTTGGCAGTCATGGGGAGATCCATCATATAACGTTTTCACACAGAGCGAGATAGTAACAGGGAAAGGTAGGGCCAGTTATTCATCGCTCCTATCGCCTTGGCAGTCATGGGGAGATCCATCATATAACGTTTTCACACAGAGCGAGATAGTAACAGGGAAAGGTAGGGCCAGTTATTCATCGCTCCTATCGCCTTGGCAGTCATGGAGAGATCCATCATATAACGTTTTCACACAGAGCGAGATTGTAACAGGGAAAGGTAGGGCCAGTTATTCATTGCTCCTTTCGCCTTGGCAGTCATGGGGAGATCCATAATATAACGTTTTCACACAGAGCGAGATTGTAACAGGGAAAGGTAGGGCCAGTTATTCATTGCTCCTATCGCCTTGGCAGTCATGGGGAGATCCATCATATAACATTTTAACACAGAGCGAGATAGTAACAGGGAAAGGTAGGGCCAGTTATTCATCGCTCCTATCGCCTTCGCAGTCATGGGGAGATCCATCATATAACGTTTTCACACAGAGCGAGATTGTAACAGGGAAAGGTAGGGCCAGTTATTCATCGCTCCTATCGCCTTGGCAGTCATGGGGAGATCCATCATATAAGGTTTCACACAGAGCGAGATAGTAACAGGGAAAGGTAGGGCCAGTTATTCATTGCTCCTATCACCTTGGCAATCATGGGGAGATCCATCATATAACGTTTTCACACAGAGCGAGATTGTAACAGGGAAAGGTAGGGCCAGTTATTCATTGCTCCTATCGCCTTGGCAGTCATGGGGAGATCCATCATATAACGTTTTCACACAGAGCGAGATTGTAACAGGGAAAGGTAGGGCCAGTTATTCATCGCTCCTATCGCCTTGGCAGTCATGGGGAGATCCATCATATAAAGTTTTCACACAGAGCGAGTTTTTAACAGGGAAAGGTAGGGCGAGATATTCATTGCTCCTATCGCCTTGGCAGTCATGGGGAGATCCATCATATAACGTTTTTACACAGAGCGAGATAGTAACAGGGAAAGGTAGGGCCAGTTATTCATCGCTCCTATCGCCTTGGCAGTCATGGGGAGATCCATCATATAACATTTTCACACAGAGCGAGATTATAACAGTGAAAGGTAGGGCCAGTTATTCATTGCTCCTTTCGCCTCGGCAGTCATGGGGAGATCCATCATATAACGTTTTCACACAGAGCGAGATTGTAACAGGGAAAGGTAGGGCCAGTTATTCATTGCTCCTATCGCCTTGGCAGTCATGGGGAGATCCATCATATAATGTTTTCACACAGAGCGAGATTGTAACAGGGAAAGGTAGGGCCAGTTATTCATCGCTCCTATCGCCTTGGCAGTCATGGGGAGATCCATCATATAACTTTTTCACACAGAGCGAGATTGTAACAGGGAAAGGTAGGACCAGTTATTCATCGCTCCTATCGCCTTGGCAGTCATGGGGAGATCCATCATATAACGTTTTCACACAGAGCGAGATAGTAACAGGGAAAGGTAGGGCCAGTTATTCATCGCTCCTATCGCCTTGGCAGTCATGGGGAAATCCATCATATAACGTTTTCACACAGAGCGAGATATTAACAGGGAAAGGTAGGGCCAGTTATTCATCGCTCCTATCGCCTTGGCAGTCACGGGGAGATCCATCATATAACGTTTTCCCACAGAGCGAGATAGTAACAGGGAAAGGTAGGGCCAGTTATTCATCGCTCCTATCGCCTTGGCAGTCATGGGGAGATCCATCATATAACGTATTCACACAGAGCGAGATAGTAACAGGGAAAGGTAGGGCCAGTTATTCATCGCTCCTATCACCTTGGCAGTAATGGGGAGATCCATCATATAACGTTTTCACACAGAGAGCGAGATTGTAACAGGGAAAGGTAGGGCCAGTTATTCATCGCTCCTATCGCCTTGGCAGTCATGGGGAGATCCATCATATAATGTTTTCACACAGAGCGAGATAGTAACAGGGAAAGGTAGGGCCAGTTATTCATCGCTCCTATCGCCTTAGCAGTCATGGGGAGATCCATCATATAACGTTTTCACACAGAGAGCGAGATTGTAATAGGGAAAGGTAGGGCCAGTTATTCATTGCTCCTATCGCCATGGCAGTCATGGGGAGATCCATCTTATAACGTTTTCACACAGAGCGAGATAGTAACAGGGAAAGGTAGGGCCAGTTATTCATTGCTCCTATCGCCTTGGCAGCCATGGGGAGATCCATCATATAACGTTTTCACAGAGAGCGAGATTGTAACAGGGAAAGGTAGGGCCAGTTATTCATCGCTCCTATCGCCTTGGCAGTCATGGGGAGATCCATCATATAACGTTTTCACACAGAGCGAGATTGTAACAGGGAAAGGTAGGGCCAGTTATTCATTGCTCCTATCGCCTTGGCAGTCATGGGGAGATCCATCATATACCGTTTTCACACAGAGCGAGATTGTAACAGGGAAAGATAGGGCCAGTTATTCATCGCTCCTATCGCCTTGGCAGTCATGGGGAGATCCATCATATAACGTTTTCACACAGAGCGAGATTGTAACAGGGAAAGGTAGGGCCAGTTATTCATTGCTCCTATCGCCTTGGCCGCCATGGGGAGATCCATCATATAACGTTTTCACACAGAGCGAGATTGTAACAGGGAAAGGTAGGGCCAGTTATTCATCGCAGCTATCGCCTTGGCAGTCATGGGGAGAACCATCATATAACGTTTTCACACAGAGCGAGATATTAACAGGGAAAGGAAGGGCCAGTTATTCATCGCTCCTTTCGCCTTGGCAGTCATGGGGAGATCCATCATAGAACATTTTCACACAGAGCGAAAATGTAACAGGGAAAGGTAGGGCCAGTTATTCATCGCTCCTATCGCCTTGGCAGTCATGGGGAGATCCATCATATAATGTTTTCACACAGAGCGAGATTGTAACAGGGAAAGGTAGGGCCAGTTATTCATCGCTCCTATCGCCTTGGCAGTCATGGGGAAATCCATCACATAACGTTTTCACACAGAGCGAGTTTGTAACAGGGAAAGGTAGGGCCAGTTATTCATTGCTCCTATCGCCTTGGCAGTCATAGAGGGAGATCCATCATATAACGTTTTCACACAGAGCGAGATTGTAACAGGGAAAGGTAGGGCCAGTTATTCATCGCTCCTATCGCCTTGGCAGTCATGGGGAGATCCATCATATAACGTTTTCACACAGAGTGAGATTGTAACAGGGAAAGGTAGGGCCAGTTATTCATCGCTCCTATCGCCTTGGCAGTCATGGGGAAATCCATCATATAACGTTTTCACACAGAGCGATATTGTAACAGGGAAAGGTAGGGCCAGTTATTCATCGCTCCTATCGCCTTGGCAGTCATGGGGAGATCCATCATATAACGTTTTCACACAGAGCGAGATAGTAACAGGGAAAGGTAGGGCCAGTTATCGCTCCTATCGCCTTGACAGTCATGGAGAGATCCATCATATAACGTTTTCACACAGAGCGAGATTGTAACAGGTAAAGGTAGGGCCAGTTATTCATTGCTCCTTTCGCCTTGGCAGTCATGGGGAGATCCATCATATAACGTTTTCACACAGAGCGAGATTGTAACAGGGAAAGGTAGGGCCAGTTATTCATTGCTCCTATCGCCTTGGCAGTCATGGGGAGATCCATCATATAACATTTTAACACAGAGCGAGATAGTAACAGGGAAAGGTAGGGCCAGTTATTCATTGCTCCTTTCGCCTTGGCAGTCATGGGGAGATCCATCATATAACGTTTTCACACAGAGCGAGATTGTAAGAGGGAAAGGTAGGGCCAGTTATTCATCGCTCCTATCGCCTTGGCAGTCATGGGGAGATCCATCATATAACGTTTTCACACAGAGCGAGATAGTAACAGGGAAAGGTAGGGCCAGTTATTCATCGCTCCTATCGCCTTGGCAGTCATGGAGAGATCCATCATATAACGTTTTCACACAGAGCGAGATTGTAACAGGGAAATGTAGGGCCAGTTATTCATTGCTCCTTTCGCCTTGGCAGTCATGGGGAGATCCATCATATAACGTTTTCACACAGAGCGAGATTGTAACAGGGAAAGGTAGGGCCAGTTATTCATTGCTCCTATCGCCTTGGCAGTCATGGGGAGATCCATCATATAACATTTTAACACAGAGCGAGATAGTAACAGGGAAAGGTAGGGCCAGTTATTCATTGCTCCTTTCGCCTTGGCAGTCATGCGGAGATCCATCATATAACATTTTCACACAGAGCGAGATTGTAACAGGGAAAGGTAGGGCCAGTTATTCATCGCTCCTATCGCCTTGGCAGTCATGGGGAGATCCATCATATAACGTTTTCACACAGAGCGAGATTGTAACAGGGAAAGGTAGAGCCAGTTATTCATCGCTCCTATCGCCTTGGCAGTCATGGGGAGATCCATCATATAACGTTTTCACACAGAGCGAGATTGTAAGAGGGAAAGGTAGGGCCAGTTATTCATCGCTCCTATCGCCTTGGCAGTCATGGGGAAATCCATCATAGAACATTTTCACACAGAGCGAGAATGTAACAGGGAAAGGTAGGGCCAGTTATTCATCGCTCCTATCGCCTTGGCAGTCATGGGGAGATCCATCATATAATGTTTTCACACAGAGCGAGATTGTAACAGGGAAAGGTAGGGCCAGTTATTCATCGCTCCTATCTCCTTGGCAGTCATGGGGAAATCCATCACATAACGTTTTCACACAGAGCGAGTTTGTAACAGGGAAAGGTAGGGCCAGTTATTCATTGCTCCTATCGCCTTGGCAGTCATGGGGAGATCCATCATATAACGTTTTCACACAGAGCGAGATTGTAACAGGGAAAGGTAGGGCCAGTTATTCATCGCTCCTATCGCCTTGGCAGTCATGGGGAGATCCATGATATAACGTTTTCACACAGAGTGAGATTGTAACAGGGAAAGGTAGGGCCAGTTATTCATCGCTCCTATCGCCTTGGCAGTCATGGGGAAATCCATCATATAACGTTTTCACACAGAGCGAGATTGTAACAGGGAAAGGTAGGGCCAGTTATTCATCGCTCCTATCGCCTTGGCAGTCATGGGGAGATCCATCATATAACGTTTTCACACAGAGCGAGATAGTAACAGGGAAAGGTAGGGCCAGTTATTCATCGCTCCTATCGCCTTGGCAGTCATGGGGAGATCCATCATATAACGTTTTCACACAGAGCGAGATAGTAACAGGGAAAGGTAGGGCCAGTTATTCATCGCTCCTATCGCCTTGGCAGTCATGGGGAGATCCATCATATAACGTTTTCCCACAGAGCGAGATAGTAACAGGGAAAGGTAGGGCCAGTTATTCATCGCTCCTATCGCCTTGGCAGTCATGGGGAGATCCATCATATAACGTTTTCACACAGAGCGAGATAGTAACAGGGAAAGGTAGGGCCAGTTATTCATCGCTCCTATCACCTTGGCAGTCATGGGGAGATCCATCATATAACGTTTTCACACAGAGAGCGAGATTGTAACAGGGAAAGGTAGGGCCAGTTATTCATTGCTCCTATCGCCTTGTCAGTCATGGGGAGATCCATCATATAACGTTTTCACACAGAGCGAGATAGTAACAGGGAAAGGTAGGGTCAGTTATTCATTGCTCCTATCGCCTTGGCAGTCATGGGGAGATCCATCTTATAACATTTTCACACAGAGCGAGATAGTAACAGGGAAAGGTAGGGCCAGTTATTCATTGCTCTTATCGCCTTGGCAGTCATGGGGAGATCCATCATATAACGTTTTCACACAGAGCGAGATTGTAACAGGGAAAGGTAGGGCCAGTTATTCATCGCTCCTATCACCTTGGCAGTCATGGGGAGATCCATCATATAACGTTTTCACACAGAGCGAGATTTTAACAGGGAAAGGTAGGGCGAGATATTCGTTGCTCCTATCGCCTTGGCAGTCATGGGGAGATCCATCATATAACGTTTTCACACAGAGCGAGATAGTAACAGGGAAAGGTAGGGCCAGTTATTCATCGTTCCTATCGCCTTGGCAGTCATGGGGAGATCCATCATATATCGTTTTCACACAGAGCGAGATTGTAACAGGGAAAGGTAGGGCCAGTTATTCATTGCTCCTTTCGCCTTGGCAGTCATGGGGAGATCCATCATATAACGTTTTCACACAGAGCGAGATTGTAACAGGGAAAGGTAGGGCCAGTTATTCATCGCTCCTATCGCCTTGGCAGTCATGGGGAGATCCATCATATAACATTTTAACACAGAGCGAGATAGTAACAGGGAAAGGTAGGGCCAGTTATTCATTGCTCCTTTCGCCTTGGCAGTCATGCGGAGATCCATCATATAACATTTTCACACAGAGCGAGATTGTAACAGGGAAAGGTAGGGCCAGTTCTTCATCGCTCCTATCGCCTTGGCAGTCATGGGGAGATCCATCATATAACGTTTTCACACAGAGTGAGATAGTAACAGGGAAAGGTAGGGCCAGTTATTCATCGCTCCTATCGCCTTGGCAGTCATGGGGAGATCCATCATATAACGTTTTCACACAGAGCGAGATTGTAACAGGGAAAGGTAGGGCCAGTTATTCATCGCTCCTATCGCCTTGGCAGTGATGGGGAGATCCATCATATAACGTTTCACACAGAGCGAGATAGTAACAGGGAAAGGTAGGGCCAGTTATTCATTGCTCCTATCACCTTGGCAATCATGGGGAGATCCATCATATAACGTTTTCACACAGAGCGAGATTGTAACAGGGAGAGGTAGGGCCAGTTATTCATCGCTCCTATCACCTTGGCAGTCATGGGGAGATCCATCATATAACGTTTTCACACAGAGCGAGATTGTAACAGGGAAAGGTCGGGCCAGTTATTCATTGCTCCTATCGCCCTGGCAGTCATGGGGAGATCCATCATATAACATTTTCACACAGAGCGAGATTGTAACAGGGAAAGGTAGGGCCAGTTATTCATCGCTCCTATCGCCTTGGCAGTCATGGGGAGATCCATCATATAACGTTTTCACACAGAGCGAGATTGTAACAGGGAAAGGTAGGGCCAGTTATTCATTGCTCCTATCGCCTTGGCAGTCATGGGGAGATCCATCATATAACGTTTTAACACAGAGCGAGATAGTAACAGGGAAAGGTAGGGCCAGTTATTCATTGCTCCTATCGCCTTGGCAGTCATGCGGAGATCCATCATATAACATTTACACACAGAGCGAGATTGTAACAGGGAAAGGTAGGGCCAGTTATTCATCGCTCCTATCGCCTTGGCAGTCATGGGGAGATCCATCATATAACATTTTCACACAGAGTGAGATAGTAACAGGGAAAGGTAGGGCCAGTTATTCATCGCTCCTATCGCCTTGGCAGTCATGGGGAGATCCATCATATAACATTTTCACACAGAGCGAGATTGTAACAGGGAAAGGTAGGGCCAGTTATTCATCGCTCCTATCGCCTTGGCAGTCATGGGGAGATCCATCATATAACGTTTCACACAGAGCGAGATTTTAACAGGGAAAGGTAGGGCGAGATATTCATTGCTCCTATCGCCTTGGCAGTCATGGGGAGATCCATCATATAACGTTTTCACACAGAGCGAGATTGTAACAGGGAAAGGTAGGGCCAGTTATTCATTGCTCCTTTCGCCTCGGCTGTCATGGGGAGATCCATCATATAACGTTTTCACACAGAGCGAGATTGTAACAGGGAAAGGTAGGGCCAGTTATTCATTGCTCCTATCGCCTTGGCAGTCATGGGGAGATCCATCATATAACGTTTTAACACAGAGCGAGATAGTAACAGGGAAAGGTAGGGCCAGTTATTCATTGCTCCTATCGCCTTGGCAGTCATGCGGAGATCCATCATATAACATTTTCACACAGAGCGAGATTGTAACAGGGAAAGGTAGGGCCAGTTATTCATCGCTCCTATCGCCTTGGCAGTCATGGGGAGATCCATCATATAACGTTTTCACACAGAGCGAGATAGTAACAGGGAAAGGTAGGGCCAGTTATTCATCGCTCCTATCGCCTTGGCAGTCATGGGGAGATCCATCATATAACGTTTTCACACAGAGCGAGATAGTAACAGGGAAAGGTAGGGCCAGTTATTCATCGCTCCTATCGCCTTGGCAGTCATGGGGACATCCATCATATAACGTTTTCACACAGAGCGAGATTGTAACAGGGAAAGGTAGGGCCAGTTATTCATTGCTCCTATCGCCTTGTCAGTCATGGGGAGATCCATCATATAACGTTTTCACACAGAGCGAGATAGTAACAGGGAAAGGTAGGGTCAGTTATTCATTGCTCCTATCGCCTTGGCAGTCATGGGGAGATCCATCATATAACGTTTTCACACAGAGCGAGATAGTAACAGGGAAAGGTAGGGCCAGTTATTCATTGCTCTTATCGCCTTGGCAGTCATGGGGAGATCCATGATATAACGTTTTCACACAGAGCGAGATTGTAACAGGGAAAGGTAGGGCCAGTTATTCATCGCTCCTATCACCTTGGCAGTCATGGGGAGATCCATCATATAACGTTTTCACACAGAGCGAGATTTTAACAGGGAAAGGTAGGGCGAGATATTCGTTGCTCCTATCGCCTTGGCAGTCATGGGGAGATCCATCATATAACGTTTTCACACAGAGCGAGATAGTAACAGGGAAAGGTAGGGCCAGTTATTCATCGCTCCTATCGCCTTGGCAGTCATGGGGAGATCCATCATATAACGTTTTCACACAGAGCGAGATAGTAACAGGGAAAGGTAGGGCCAGTTATTCATCGTTCCTATCGCCTTGGCAGTCATGGGGAGATCCATCATATATCGTTTTCACACAGAGCGAGATTGTAACAGGGAAAGGTAGGGCCAGTTATTCATTGCTCCTTTCGCCTTGGCAGTCATGGGGAGATCCATCATATAACGTTTTCACACAGAGCGAGATTGTAACAGGGAAAGGTAGGGCCAGTTATTCATCGCTCCTATCGCCTTGGCAGTCATGGGGAGATCCATCATATAACATTTTAACACAGAGCGAGATAGTAACAGGGAAAGGTACGGCCAGTTATTCATTGCTCCTTTCGCCTTGGCAGTCATGCGGAGATCCATCATATAACATTTTCACACAGAGCGAGATTGTAACAGGGAAAGGTAGGGCCAGTTATTCATCGCTCCTATCGCCTTGGCAGTCATGGGGAGATCCATCATATAACGTTTTCACACAGAGTGAGATAGTAACAGGGAAAGGTAGGGCCAGTTATTCATCGCTCCTATCGCCTTGGCTGTCATGGGGAGATCCATCATATAACGTTTTCACACAGAGCGAGATTGTAACAGGGAAAGGTAGGGCCAGTTATTCATCGCTCCTATCGCCTTGGCAGTCATGGGGAGATCCATCATATAACGTTTCACACAGAGCGAGATAGTAACAGGGAAAGGTAGGGCCAGTTATTCATTGCTCCTATCACCTTGGCAATCATGGGGAGATCCATCATATAACGTTTTCACACAGAGCGAGATTGTAACAGGGAGAGGTAGGGCCAGTTATTCATCGCTCCTATCACCTTGGCAGTCATGGGGAGATCCATCATATAACGTTTTCACACAGAGCGATATTGTAACAGGGAAAGGTAGGGCCAGTTATTCATTGGTCCTATCGCCTTGGCAGTCATGCGGAGATCCATCATATAACATTTACACACAGAGCGAGATTGTAACAGGGAAAGGTAGGGCCAGTTATTCATCGCTCCTATCGCCTTGGCAGTCATGGGGAGATCCATCATATAACGTTTTCACACAGAGCGAGATTGTAACAGGGAAAGGTAGGGCCAGTTATTCATCGCTCCTATCGCCTTGGCAGTCATGGGGAGATCCATCATATAACGTTTCACACAGAGCGAGATTTTAACAGGGAAAGGTAGGGCGAGATATTCATTGCTCCTATCGCCTTGGCAGTCATGGGGAGATCCATCATATAACGTTTTCACACAGAGCGAGATTGTAACAGGGAAAGGTAGGGCCAGTTATTCATTGCTCCTTTCGCCTCGGCTGTCATGGGGAGATCCATCATATAACGTTTTCACACAGAGCGAGATTGTAACAGGGAAAGGTAGGGCCAGTTATTCATTGCTCCTATCGCCTTGGCAGTCATGGGGAGATCCATCATATAACGTTTTAACACAGAGCGAGATAGTAACAGGGAAAGGTAGGGCCAGTTATTCATTGCTCCTATCGCCTTGGCAGTCATGCGGAGATCCATCATATAACATTTTCACACAGAGCGAGATTGTAACAGGGAAAGGTAGGGCCAGTTATTCATCGCTCCTATCGCCTTGGCAGTCATGGGGAGATCCATCATATAACGTTTTCACACAGAGCGAGATAGTAACAGGGAAAGGTAGGGCCAGTTATTCATCGCTCCTATCGCCTTGGCAGTCATGGGGAGATCCATCATATAACGTTTTCACACAGAGCGAGATA
This sequence comes from Taudactylus pleione, assembly GCA_031769625.1. Taxonomy (NCBI): domain Eukaryota; kingdom Metazoa; phylum Chordata; class Amphibia; order Anura; family Myobatrachidae; genus Taudactylus; species Taudactylus pleione. The sequence continues at coordinate 14,109 of JAUIMM010001731.1, read as the reverse complement.
GTAACAGGGAAAGGTAGGGCCAGTTATTCATCGCTCCTATCGCCTTGGCAGTCATGGGGACATCCATCATATAACGTTTTCACACAGAGCGAGATTGTAACAGGGAAAGGTAGGGCCAGTTATTCATTGCTCCTATCGCCTTGTCAGTCATGGGGAGATCCATCATATAACGTTTTCACACAGAGCGAGATAGTAACAGGGAAAGGTAGGGTCAGTTATTCATTGCTCCTATCGCCTTGGCAGTCATAGGGAGATCCATCATATAACGTTTTCACACAGAGCGAGATAGTAACAGGGAAAGGTAGAGCCAGTTATTCATTGCTCTTATCGCCTTGGCAGTCATGGGGAGATCCATCATATAACGTTTTCACACAGAGCGAGATTGTAACAGGGAAAGGTAGGGCCAGTTATTCATCGCTCCTATCACCTTGGCAGTCATGGGGAGATCCATCATATAACGTTTTCACACAGAGCGAGATTTTAACAGGGAAAGGTAGGGCGAGATATTCGTTGCTCCTATCGCCTTGGCAGTCATGGGGAGATCCATCATATAACGTTTTCACACAGAGCGAGATAGTAACAGGGAAAGGTAGGGCCAGTTATTCATTGCTCCTTTCGCCTTGGCAGTCATGGGGAGATCCATCATATAACGTTTTCACACAGAGCGAGATTTTAACAGGGAAAGGTAGGGCCAGTTATTCATCGCTCCTATCGCCTTGGCAGTCATGGGGAGATCCATCATATAACGTTTTCACACAGAGCGAGATTGTAACAGGGAAAGGTAGGGCCAGTTATTCATTGCTCCTTTCGCCTTGGCAGTCATGGGGAGATCCATCATATAACGTTTTCACACAGAGCGAGATTGTAACAGGGAAAGGTAGGGCCAGTTATTCATTGCTCCTATCGCCTTGGCAGTCATGGGGAGATCCATCATATAACATTTTAACACAGAGCGAGATAGTAACAGGGAAAGGTAGGGCCAGTTATTCATTGCTCCTTTCGCCTTGGCAGTCATGCGGAGATCCATCATATAACATTTTCACACAGAGCGAGATTGTAACAGGGAAAGGTAGGGCCAGTTATTCATCGCTCCTATCGCCTTGGCAGTCATGGGGAGATCCATCATATAACGTTTTCACACAGAGCGAGATTGTAACAGGGAAAGGTAGGGCCAGTTATTAATTGCTCCTATCGCCTTGGCAGTCATGGGGAGATCCATCATATAACATTTTAACACAGAGCGAGATAGTAACAGGGAAAGGTAGGGCCAGTTATTCATTGCTCCTTTCGCCTTGGCAGTCATGCGGAGATCCATCATATAACGTTTTCACACAGAGCGAGATTGTAACAGGGAAAGGTAGGGCCAGTTATTCATTGCTCCTATCACCTTGGCAGTCATGGGGAGATCCATCATATAACGTTTTCACACAGAGCGAGATTGTAACAGGGAAAGGTAGGGCCAGTTATTCATCGCTCCTATCACCTTGGCAGTCATGGGGAGATCCATCATATAACGTTTTCTCACAGAGAGCGAGATTGTAACAGGGAAAGGTAGGGCCAGTTATTCATTGCTCCTATCGCCTTGGCAGTCATGGGGAGATCCATCATATAACGTTTTCACACAGAGCGAGATTGTAACAGGGAAAGGTAGGGCCAGTTATTCATCGCTCCTATCGCCTTGGCAGTCATGGGGAGATCCATCATATAACGTTTTCACACAGAGCGAGATTGTAACAGGGAAAGGTAGGGCCAGTTATTCATTGCTCCTATCGCCTTGGCAGTCATGGGGAGATCCATCATATAACGTTTTCACACAGAGCGAGATTGTAACAGGGAAAGGTAGGGCCAGTTATTCATCGCTCCTATCACCTTGGCAGTCATGGGGAGATCCATCATATAACGTTTTCACACAGAGCGAGATTGTAACAGGGAAAGGTAGGGCCAGTTATTCATCGCTCCTATCGCCTTGGACATCCCGTTACATAGGAGGAATCAGTGATAATACAGGGACAGCACCTGGGACTCCTGTGACGTAGACATCCCGTTACATAGGAGGAATCAGTGATAATACAGGGACAGCACCTGGGACTCCTGTGACGTAGACATCCCGTTACATAGGAGGAATCAGTGATAATACAGGGACAGCACCTGGGACTCCTGTGACGTAGACATCCCGTTACATAGGAGGAATCAGTGATAATACAGGGACAGCACCTGGGACTCCTGTGACGTAGACATCCCGTTACATAGGAGGAATCAGTGATAATACAGGGACAGCACCTGGGACTCCTGTGACGTAGACATCCCGTTACATAGGAGGAATCAGTGATAATACAGGGACAGCACCTGGGACTCCTGTGACGTAGACATCCCGTTACATAGGAGGAATCAGTGATAATACAGGGACAGCACCTGGGACTCCTGTGACGTAGACATCCCGTTACATAGGAGGAATCAGTGATAATACAGGGACAGCACCTGGGACTCCTGTGACGTAGACATCCCGTTACATAGGAGGAATCAGTGATAATACAGGGACAGCACCTGGGACTCCTGTGACGTAGACATCCCGTTACATAGGAGGAATCAGTGATAATACAGGGACAGCACCTGGGACTCCTGTGACGTAGACATCCCGTTACATAGGAGGAATCAGTGATAATACAGGGACAGCACCTGGGACTCCTGTGACGTAGACATCCCGTTACATAGGAGGAATCAGTGATAATACAGGGACAGCACCTGGGACTCCTGTGACGTAGACATCCCGTTACATAGGAGGAATCAGTGATAATACAGGGACAGCACCTGGGACTCCTGTGACGTAGACATCCCGTTACATAGGAGGAATCAGTGATAATACAGGGACAGCACCTGGGACTCCTGTGACGTAGACATCCCGTTACATAGGAGGAATCAGTGATAATACAGGGACAGCACCTGGGACTCCTGTGACGTAGACATCCCGTTACATAGGAGGAATCAGTGATAATACAGGGACAGCACCTGGGACTCCTGTGACGTAGACATCCCGTTACATAGGAGGAATCAGTGATAATACAGGGACAGCACCTGGGACTCCTGTGACGTAGACATCCCGTTACATAGGAGGAATCAGTGATAATACAGGGACAGCACCTGGGACTCCTGTGACGTAGACATCCCGTTACATAGGAGGAATCAGTGATAATACAGGGACAGCACCTGGGACTCCTGTGACGTAGACATCCCGTTACATAGGAGGAATCAGTGATAATACAGGGACAGCACCTGGGACTCCTGTGACGTAGACATCCCGTTACATAGGAGGAATCAGTGATAATACAGGGACAGCACCTGGGACTCCTGTGACGTAGACATCCCGTTACATAGGAGGAATCAGTGATAATACAGGGACAGCACCTGGGACTCCTGTGACGTAGACATCCCGTTACATAGGAGGAATCAGTGATAATACAGGGACAGCACCTGGGACTCCTGTGACGTAGACATCCCGTTACATAGGAGGAATCAGTGATAATACAGGGACAGCACCTGGGACTCCTGTGACGTAGACATCCCGTTACATAGGAGGAATCAGTGATAATACAGGGACAGCACCTGGGACTCCTGTGACGTAGACATCCCGTTACATAGGAGGAATCAGTGATAATACAGGGACAGCACCTGGGACTCCTGTGACGTAGACATCCCGTTACATAGGAGGAATCAGTGATAATACAGGGACAGCACCTGGGACTCCTGTGACGTAGACATCCCGTTACATAGGAGGAATCAGTGATAATACAGGGACAGCACCTGGGACTCCTGTGACGTAGACATCCCGTTACATAGGAGGAATCAGTGATAATACAGGGACAGCACCTGGGACTCCTGTGACGTAGACATCCCGTTACATAGGAGGAATCAGTGATAATACAGGGACAGCACCTGGGACTCCTGTGACGTAGACATCCCGTTACATAGGAGGAATCAGTGATAATACAGGGACAGCACCTGGGACTCCTGTGACGTAGACATCCCGTTACATAGGAGGAATCAGTGATAATACAGGGACAGCACCTGGGACTCCTGTGACGTAGACATCCCGTTACATAGGAGGAATCAGTGATAATACAGGGACAGCACCTGGGACTCCTGTGACGTAGACATCCCGTTACATAGGAGGAATCAGTGATAATACAGGGACAGCACCTGGGACTCCTGTGACGTAGACATCCCGTTACATAGGAGGAATCAGTGATAATACAGGGACAGCACCTGGGACTCCTGTGACGTAGACATCCCGTTACATAGGAGGAATCAGTGATAATACAGGGACAGCACCTGGGACTCCTGTGACGTAGACATCCCGTTACATAGGAGGAATCAGTGATAATACAGGGACAGCACCTGGGACTCCTGTGACGTAGACATCCCGTTACATAGGAGGAATCAGTGATAATACAGGGACAGCACCTGGGACTCCTGTGACGTAGACATCCCGTTACATAGGAGGAATCAGTGATAATACAGGGACAGCACCTGGGACTCCTGTGACGTAGACATCCCGTTACATAGGAGGAATCAGTGATAATACAGGGACAGCACCTGGGACTCCTGTGACGTAGACATCCCGTTACATAGGAGGAATCAGTGATAATACAGGGACAGCACCTGGGACTCCTGTGACGTAGACATCCCGTTACATAGGAGGAATCAGTGATAATACAGGGACAGCACCTGGGACTCCTGTGACGTAGACATCCCGTTACATAGGAGGAATCAGTGATAATACAGGGACAGCACCTGGGACTCCTGTGACGTAGACATCCCGTTACATAGGAGGAATCAGTGATAATACAGGGACAGCACCTGGGACTCCTGTGACGTAGACATCCCGTTACATAGGAGGAATCAGTGATAATACAGGGACAGCACCTGGGACTCCTGTGACGTAGACATCCCGTTACATAGGAGGAATCAGTGATAATACAGGGACAGCACCTGGGACTCCTGTGACGTAGACATCCCGTTACATAGGAGGAATCAGTGATAATACAGGGACAGCACCTGGGACTCCTGTGACGTAGACATCCCGTTACATAGGAGGAATCAGTGATAATACAGGGACAGCACCTGGGACTCCTGTGACGTAGACATCCCGTTACATAGGAGGAATCAGTGATAATACAGGGACAGCACCTGGGACTCCTGTGACGTAGACATCCCGTTACATAGGAGGAATCAGTGATAATACAGGGACAGCACCTGGGACTCCTGTGACGTAGACATCCCGTTACATAGGAGGAATCAGTGATAATACAGGGACAGCACCTGGGACTCCTGTGACGTAGACATCCCGTTACATAGGAGGAATCAGTGATAATACAGGGACAGCACCTGGGACTCCTGTGACGTAGACATCCCGTTACATAGGAGGAATCAGTGATAATACAGGGACAGCACCTGGGACTCCTGTGACGTAGACATCCCGTTACATAGGAGGAATCAGTGATAATACAGGGACAGCACCTGGGACTCCTGTGACGTAGACATCCCGTTACATAGGAGGAATCAGTGATAATACAGGGACAGCACCTGGGACTCCTGTGACGTAGACATCCCGTTACATAGGAGGAATCAGTGATAATACAGGGACAGCACCTGGGACTCCTGTGACGTAGACATCCCGTTACATAGGAGGAATCAGTGATAATACAGGGACAGCACCTGGGACTCCTGTGACGTAGACATCCCGTTACATAGGAGGAATCAGTGATAATACAGGGACAGCACCTGGGACTCCTGTGACGTAGACATCCCGTTACATAGGAGGAATCAGTGATAATACAGGGACAGCACCTGGGACTCCTGTGACGTAGACATCCCGTTACATAGGAGGAATCAGTGATAATACAGGGACAGCACCTGGGACTCCTGTGACGTAGACATCCCGTTACATAGGAGGAATCAGTGATAATACAGGGACAGCACCTGGGACTCCTGTGACGTAGACATCCCGTTACATAGGAGGAATCAGTGATAATACAGGGACAGCACCTGGGACTCCTGTGACGTAGACATCCCGTTACATAGGAGGAATCAGTGATAATACAGGGACAGCACCTGGGACTCCTGTGACGTAGACATCCCGTTACATAGGAGGAATCAGTGATAATACAGGGACAGCACCTGGGACTCCTGTGACGTAGACATCCCGTTACATAGGAGGAATCAGTGATAATACAGGGACAGCACCTGGGACTCCTGTGACGTAGACATCCCGTTACATAGGAGGAATCAGTGATAATACAGGGACAGCACCTGGGACTCCTGTGACGTAGACATCCCGTTACATAGGAGGAATCAGTGATAATACAGGGACAGCACCTGGGACTCCTGTGACGTAGACATCCCGTTACATAGGAGGAATCAGTGATAATACAGGGACAGCACCTGGGACTCCTGTGACGTAGACATCCCGTTACATAGGAGGAATCAGTGATAATACAGGGACAGCACCTGGGACTCCTGTGACGTAGACATCCCGTTACATAGGAGGAATCAGTGATAATACAGGGACAGCACCTGGGACTCCTGTGACGTAGACATCCCGTTACATAGGAGGAATCAGTGATAATACAGGGACAGCACCTGGGACTCCTGTGACGTAGACATCCCGTTACATAGGAGGAATCAGTGATAATACAGGGACAGCACCTGGGACTCCTGTGACGTAGACATCCCGTTACATAGGAGGAATCAGTGATAATACAGGGACAGCACCTGGGACTCCTGTGACGTAGACATCCCGTTACATAGGAGGAATCAGTGATAATACAGGGACAGCACCTGGGACTCCTGTGACGTAGACATCCCGTTACATAGGAGGAATCAGTGATAATACAGGGACAGCACCTGGGACTCCTGTGACGTAGACATCCCGTTACATAGGAGGAATCAGTGATAATACAGGGACAGCACCTGGGACTCCTGTGACGTAGACATCCCGTTACATAGGAGGAATCAGTGATAATACAGGGACAGCACCTGGGACTCCTGTGACGTAGACATCCCGTTACATAGGAGGAATCAGTGATAATACAGGGACAGCACCTGGGACTCCTGTGACGTAGACATCCCGTTACATAGGAGGAATCAGTGATAATACAGGGACAGCACCTGGGACCAGTGATAATACAGGGACAGCACCTGGGACTCCTGTGACGTAGACATCCCGTTACATAGGAGGAATCAGTGATAATACAGGGACAGCACCTGGGACTCCTGTGACGTAGACATCCCGTTACATAGGAGGAATCAGTGATAATACAGGGACAGCACCTGGGACTCCTGTGACGTAGACATCCCGTTACATAGGAGGAATCAGTGATAATACAGGGACAGCACCTGGGACTCCTGTGACGTAGACATCCCGTTACATAGGAGGAATCAGTGATAATACAGGGACAGCACCTGGGACTCCTGTGACGTAGACATCCCGTTACATAGGAGGAATCAGTGATAATACAGGGACAGCACCTGGGACTCCTGTGACGTAGACATCCCGTTACATAGGAGGAATCAGTGATAATACAGGGACAGCACCTGGGACTCCTGTGACGTAGACATCCCGTTACATAGGAGGAATCAGTGATAATACAGGGACAGCACCTGGGACTCCTGTGACGTAGACATCCCGTTACATAGGAGGAATCAGTGATAATACAGGGACAGCACCTGGGACTCCTGTGACGTAGACATCCCGTTACATAGGAGGAATCAGTGATAATACAGGGACAGCACCTGGGACTCCTGTGACGTAGACATCCCGTTACATAGGAGGAATCAGTGATAATACAGGGACAGCACCTGGGACTCCTGTGACGTAGACATCCCGTTACATAGGAGGAATCAGTGATAATACAGGGACAGCACCTGGGACTCCTGTGACGTAGACATCCCGTTACATAGGAGGAATCAGTGATAATACAGGGACAGCACCTGGGACTCCTGTGACGTAGACATCCCGTTACATAGGAGGAATCAGTGATAATACAGGGACAGCACCTGGGACTCCTGTGACGTAGACATCCCGTTACATAGGAGGAATCAGTGATAATACAGGGACAGCACCTGGGACTCCTGTGACGTAGACATCCCGTTACATAGGAGGAATCAGTGATAATACAGGGACAGCACCTGGGACTCCTGTGACGTAGACATCCCGTTACATAGGAGGAATCAGTGATAATACAGGGACAGCACCTGGGACTCCTGTGACGTAGACATCCCGTTACATAGGAGGAATCAGTGATAATACAGGGACAGCACCTGGGACTCCTGTGACGTAGACATCCCGTTACATAGGAGGAATCAGTGATAATACAGGGACAGCACCTGGGACTCCTGTGACGTAGACATCCCGTTACATAGGAGGAATCAGTGATAATACAGGGACAGCACCTGGGACTCCTGTGACGTAGACATCCCGTTACATAGGAGGAATCAGTGATAATACAGGGACAGCACCTGGGACTCCTGTGACGTAGACATCCCGTTACATAGGAGGAATCAGTGATAATACAGGGACAGCACCTGGGACTCCTGTGACGTAGACATCCCGTTACATAGGAGGAATCAGTGATAATACAGGGACAGCACCTGGGACTCCTGTGACGTAGACATCCCGTTACATAGGAGGAATCAGTGATAATACAGGGACAGCACCTGGGACTCCTGTGACGTAGACATCCCGTTACATAGGAGGAATCAGTGATAATACAGGGACAGCACCTGGGACTCCTGTGACGTAGACATCCCGTTACATAGGAGGAATCAGTGATAATACAGGGACAGCACCTGGGACTCCTGTGACGTAGACATCCCGTTACATAGGAGGAATCAGTGATAATACAGGGACAGCACCTGGGACTCCTGTGACGTAGACATCCCGTTACATAGGAGGAATCAGTGATAATACAGGGACAGCACCTGGGACTCCTGTGACGTAGACATCCCGTTACATAGGAGGAATCAGTGATAATACAGGGACAGCACCTGGGACTCCTGTGACGTAGACATCCCGTTACATAGGAGGAATCAGTGATAATACAGGGACAGCACCTGGGACTCCTGTGACGTAGACATCCCGTTACATAGGAGGAATCAGTGATAATACAGGGACAGCACCTGGGACTCCTGTGACGTAGACATCCCGTTACATAGGAGGAATCAGTGATAATACAGGGACAGCACCTGGGACTCCTGTGACGTAGACATCCCGTTACATAGGAGGAATCAGTGATAATACAGGGACAGCACCTGGGACTCCTGTGACGTAGACATCCCGTTACATAGGAGGAATCAGTGATAATACAGGGACAGCACCTGGGACTCCTGTGACGTAGACATCCCGTTACATAGGAGGAATCAGTGATAATACAGGGACAGCACCTGGGACTCCTGTGACGTAGACATCCCGTTACATAGGAGGAATCAGTGATAATACAGGGACAGCACCTGGGACTCCTGTGACGTAGACATCCCGTTACATAGGAGGAATCAGTGATAATACAGGGACAGCACCTGGGACTCCTGTGACGTAGACATCCCGTTACATAGGAGGAATCAGTGATAATACAGGGACAGCACCTGGGACTCCTGTGACGTAGACATCCCGTTACATAGGAGGAATCAGTGATAATACAGGGACAGCACCTGGGACTCCTGTGACGTAGACATCCCGTTACATAGGAGGAATCAGTGATAATACAGGGACAGCACCTGGGACTCCTGTGACGTAGACATCCCGTTACATAGGAGGAATCAGTGATAATACAGGGACAGCACCTGGGACTCCTGTGACGTAGACATCCCGTTACATAGGAGGAATCAGTGATAATACAGGGACAGCACCTGGGACTCCTGTGACGTAGACATCCCGTTACATAGGAGGAATCAGTGATAATACAGGGACAGCACCTGGGACTCCTGTGACGTAGACATCCCGTTACATAGGAGGAATCAGTGATAATACAGGGACAGCACCTGGGACTCCTGTGACGTAGACATCCCGTTACATAGGAGGAATCAGTGATAATACAGGGACAGCACCTGGGACTCCTGTGACGTAGACATCCCGTTACATAGGAGGAATCAGTGATAATACAGGGACAGCACCTGGGACTCCTGTGACGTAGACATCCCGTTACATAGGAGGAATCAGTGATAATACAGGGACAGCACCTGGGACTCCTGTGACGTAGACATCCCGTTACATAGGAGGAATCAGTGATAATACAGGGACAGCACCTGGGACTCCTGTGACGTAGACATCCCGTTACATAGGAGGAATCAGTGATAATACAGGGACAGCACCTGGGACTCCTGTGACGTAGACATCCCGTTACATAGGAGGAATCAGTGATAATACAGGGACAGCACCTGGGACTCCTGTGACGTAGACATCCCGTTACATAGGAGGAATCAGTGATAATACAGGGACAGCACCTGGGACTCCTGTGACGTAGACATCCCGTTACATAGGAGGAATCAGTGATAATACAGGGACAGCACCTGGGACTCCTGTGACGTAGACATCCCGTTACATAGGAGGAATCAGTGATAATACAGGGACAGCACCTGGGACTCCTGTGACGTAGACATCCCGTTACATAGGAGGAATCAGTGATAATACAGGGACAGCACCTGGGACTCCTGTGACGTAGACATCCCGTTACATAGGAGGAATCAGTGATAATACAGGGACAGCACCTGGGACTCCTGTGACGTAGACATCCCGTTACATAGGAGGAATCAGTGATAATACAGGGACAGCACCTGGGACTCCTGTGACGTAGACATCCCGTTACATAGGAGGAATCAGTGATAATACAGGGACAGCACCTGGGACTCCTGTGACGTAGACATCCCGTTACATAGGAGGAATCAGTGATAATACAGGGACAGCACCTGGGACTCCTGTGACGTAGACATCCCGTTACATAGGAGGAATCAGTGATAATACAGGGACAGCACCTGGGACTCCTGTGACGTAGACATCCCGTTACATAGGAGGAATCAGTGATAATACAGGGACAGCACCTGGGACTCCTGTGACGTAGACATCCCGTTACATAGGAGGAATCAGTGATAATACAGGGACAGCACCTGGGACTCCTGTGACGTAGACATCCCGTTACATAGGAGGAATCAGTGATAATACAGGGACAGCACCTGGGACTCCTGTGACGTAGACATCCCGTTACATAGGAGGAATCAGTGATAATACAGGGACAGCACCTGGGACTCCTGTGACGTAGACATCCCGTTACATAGGAGGAATCAGTGATAATACAGGGACAGCACCTGGGACTCCTGTGACGTAGACATCCCGTTACATAGGAGGAATCAGTGATAATACAGGGACAGCACCTGGGACTCCTGTGACGTAGACATCCCGTTACATAGGAGGAATCAGTGATAATACAGGGACAGCACCTGGGACTCCTGTGACGTAGACATCCCGTTACATAGGAGGAATCAGTGATAATACAGGGACAGCACCTGGGACTCCTGTGACGTAGACATCCCGTTACATAGGAGGAATCAGTGATAATACAGGGACAGCACCTGGGACTCCTGTGACGTAGACATCCCGTTACATAGGAGGAATCAGTGATAATACAGGGACAGCACCTGGGACTCCTGTGACGTAGACATCCCGTTACATAGGAGGAATCAGTGATAATACAGGGACAGCACCTGGGACTCCTGTGACGTAGACATCCCGTTACATAGGAGGAATCAGTGATAATACAGGGACAGCACCTGGGACTCCTGTGACGTAGACATCCCGTTACATAGGAGGAATCAGTGATAATACAGGGACAGCACCTGGGACTCCTGTGACGTAGACATCCCGTTACATAGGAGGAATCAGTGATAATACAGGGACAGCACCTGGGACTCCTGTGACGTAGACATCCCGTTACATAGGAGGAATCAGTGATAATACAGGGACAGCACCTGGGACTCCTGTGACGTAGACATCCCGTTACATAGGAGGAATCAGTGATAATACAGGGACAGCACCTGGGACTCCTGTGACGTAGACATCCCGTTACATAGGAGGAATCAGTGATAATACAGGGACAGCACCTGGGACTCCTGTGACGTAGACATCCCGTTACATAGGAGGAATCAGTGATAATACAGGGACAGCACCTGGGACTCCTGTGACGTAGACATCCCGTTACATAGGAGGAATCAGTGATAATACAGGGACAGCACCTGGGACTCCTGTGACGTAGACATCCCGTTACATAGGAGGAATCAGTGATAATACAGGGACAGCACCTGGGACTCCTGTGACGTAGACATCCCGTTACATAGGAGGAATCAGTGATAATACAGGGACAGCACCTGGGACTCCTGTGACGTAGACATCCCGTTACATAGGAGGAATCAGTGATAATACAGGGACAGCACCTGGGACTCCTGTGACGTAGACATCCCGTTACATAGGAGGAATCAGTGATAATACAGGGACAGCACCTGGGACTCCTGTGACGTAGACATCCCGTTACATAGGAGGAATCAGTGATAATACAGGGACAGCACCTGGGACTCCTGTGACGTAGACATCCCGTTACATAGGAGGAATCAGTGATAATACAGGGACAGCACCTGGGACTCCTGTGACGTAGACATCCCGTTACATAGGAGGAATCAGTGATAATACAGGGACAGCACCTGGGACTCCTGTGACGTAGACATCCCGTTACATAGGAGGAATCAGTGATAATACAGGGACAGCACCTGGGACTCCTGTGACGTAGACATCCCGTTACATAGGAGGAATCAGTGATAATACAGGGACAGCACCTGGGACTCCTGTGACGTAGACATCCCGTTACATAGGAGGAATCAGTGATAATACAGGGACAGCACCTTGTGGTCGCCACAAAAATATACTCCCCATTGTTGCGCAAGAGGAATAACAGGAACTACATCTGACTGCTGCAATGTGTCCCCTTCCAGGCTATGAGCGGCGGCCATCTTCCTGTAGTCTGAAAGCGCAGCAGCGGCGGCCATTATCTGCTACTGCGGACAGTAAATACCATGATAGTAAAACGATAAAGAGTTGCGGTGTATATACAACAGACTAAAGAAAAAATGAGTAAAGTGTTAAAGAATCTACTAGTTACACCGGTGCTGATACCCAGCGGCCATTTTCTCCTTGTCTCCGGGTCTCTGAATAACAGCGGCGGCCATTTTGTGTGTTACCACAGACTCCACGGAGATGGGCGTGGTCACGGGCTCTGTCTCTTTATCCTCCGTCTCCCAAACCGGATACACACCGTGAGGTAACGTATATTCTATATAGTGTTATTACATAGGGGGCTCCCAGCACACACTGATATGTGGTATTATTATTATATAGGGGAGAGGGGCCTGTACAGTGATATATGAGGGGGAATAACACAGCTCCCAGCACACACTGATATGTGGTATTATTATTATATAGGGGAGAGGGGCCTGTACAGTGATATATGAGGGGGAATAACACAGCTCCCAGCACACACTGATATGTGGTATTATTATTATATAGGGGAGAGGGGACTGTACAGTGATATATGAGGGGGAATAACACAGCTCCCAGCACACACTGATATGTGGTATTATTATTATATAGGGGAGAGGGGACTGTACAGTGATATATGAGGGGGAATAACACAGCTCCCAGCACACACTGGTATGTGGTATTATTATTATATAGGGGAGAGGGGACTGTACAGTGATATATGAGGGGGAATAACACAGCTCCCAGCACACACTGATATGTGGTATTATTATTATATAGGGGAGAGGGGACTGTACAGTGATATATGAGGGGGAATAACACAGCTCCCAGCACACACTGATATGTGGTATTATTATTATATAGGGGAGAGGGGACTGTACAGTGATATATGAGGGGGAATAACACAGCTCCCAGCACACACTGATATGTGGTATTATTATTATATAGGGGAGAGGGGACTGTACAGTGATATATGAGGGGGAATAACACAGCTCCCAGCACACACTGGTATGTGGTATTATTATTATATAGGGGAGAGG